>JAANDH010002340.1:0-12074 GCA_011799765.1 Nymphaea thermarum | reverse complement strand
TCCAACGACAACACAAGGAAGCTAATCACGTTTCTACATATTAAACATGATTAGCCCCTTTCCACCAACAAATTAACTTGCTTACTTTGTAATCAGCAGAAACCCTAGGCGTGAAACCCTAGTTGGGAGGAAGAGAAGAGAGGTGAGAGGAGGGAGGAACCCTAGACGTGAAACCCTAGATTGTCCTGCCCTAGGTTCATGGCTCTGATACCATGTTGATTATTGGAAGAAGAAGGGGCGAGAGATAGAGGGAGAGAGTGAGAGAACGAGAGAGAGAGAGAGGAACAATTTTCTTATTTCAGCACGTAACCCTAATCTCCTATTAATATGAGACTAGGGTGTGTTACCAATTTTACAGAAATAGTCCACTAAACATAAGACAATAATTAAGTGAACCTATTCTAACTTTCTAATAATTCAGAAAACCACCCGACTGCTATAAGTATTTAACAATTTTATTTGACCTCAGTTTACTTTGTCGAACTGGTATCATGCATCTACCTGTTGGTTCTCAGTCTTTTCTAGCATGAAAAGCTCTTCTGATCACCAAAATGTGTGGTCAAAGAACTAGCTTGAACTCTATATTTTTCATTTGTGTGCTTATTTTTCATGGTGCAGTTGTTACATTGCTAGTGTTTCTGATAGTTGCTCACTTATTCTTGGGTTTCTTATCACAGGTTGCTGAGGAGAAAAGAGATGAAGTCCGCAGTTTATACCTGAAAAGACATCCTGAGGCCTTCTGGGTAGTAGTTCAGTGCTTATGCGTGGTGAAATTTTTGCTTATTGTTGAGTGCTATAGTGAACATGTTCTTTTCTATTAAAGGTTGATTTTGGCGACTTCAAGTTTGTGACAATTGAACCAAAGGCTGTACACTATGTGTCTGGGGTTGCTACTGCATTTCTACGTTCAGGAGGTATGATATGACGAAGCTTTAGAAAAGAAGAATTATTATTTTTTTGTTATTTATATGCTCAAAGCTGTAGGTTCATGACATGCCATGCCTTTCTGCACCTATCGTGAAGAAGACTGACAATGTCAAACAAAAACTGTCCAGTCCTCTCTGATACATTTTGTAGATTAAGGTTCTGCTTTTGCTGTTGTAATTGACTCATTATATATGTGACCAACTAATAAAAAACCCTAAACAGACTGGTGGAGTTCTTGAACTATGTGTTCTCTTGTTTGTTTGTTATGTGCACACTAATATTTGTGACTAGAGATTTTTATATTATTCATCTTCTGTTTTTTGTGGCAAGATTTTGCTATTTACATGCAATTGTCTATTTTTTAAACTTCTTATGATTGGTTTTCAAATGGAAAATTCTTGACTCTACTTATAGAACATTTCTAAGACCTTAAAGGTAGTTGCACTACAATCTTGTAATTGGTTGTGAATATCTTCCAGAATTTACAGGGGAGGAATATAAAGCTGCAAAAGTGGATCAAATATCTCAATTTTCAAAACCCATCTCGGTAATGTAGTTTATCTATGGTGATAGAAGTTTGAAATAGGTTTTTTTCTGCAGAGAATCCTTTGTCAAATTTTACAAATTATCATTTTCCTTTGGTTTTCAGAGTATAAGCATTCAAACTATGCGAAAGATCAGATGGAAGGTTTTTTATCTATATATGTGTGTGTGTGTGTGTGTGTGTGTGTTGTGTTCAGAGGATTCTTTGTCAATTTTTATAAATTCCTCGTTTTCCTTTCGTTTTCAGAAAAAAGTAAGCATTCAAACTTTGAGAAAGATCAGATGGAAGGTCTTTTGTCTACATGTGTGTGTGTGTGTCTCTCTCTCTCTCTCTTTATCTCTCTCACCGTTTCAAATTTTGCAGTCTCATATGAATCGAGATCATGCAGATGATACTAAAGCAATTGTGCAATATTCAACTTCAATTAAGGTATCTTTGCTTTAGTGGTATGACTGATGACAAGTGTTTAAGAATGGTATGCAACTCTTTTATAACCCATGACATTTGTTAATGTATGTCCAAAGGTTGTTAGGAATGCCATTCCCCATGAGGAATTAATTGAGGTATTACTCCAGAAACCTGAATATAATTGTGAATCATATTCGCATCTAAGAGCTACACACATTCACAAGATAGAAGCTTATAAGTGCAAAAGCATAATCTAGAAAAATTATACCTTTCATTGAATTAATCATAGAAGGACAAAACATAATAAGAGCTGCAAAAGCCTTTGTTTACATGAAACACAGCCATCTAGCTATTGCACTAGGTCTGGCTGCCAGAATTTTAGAATGAGGGATCTTCCACGATGACCACTCTGCCATTTATTAAATATAAATACAACAAAAGAAAAGGATAGGAATACAGTGAAGTGCATATAGAAATGTATACTGGATATATATCTATCTACATACATACATATATACATACATACATACATACATATATTGTGCAAGACCCACGGTTTGGGGGGTTTATCAATATCCTTTGTAGTGATGACCACCTTATACCGCTCCTCATTCAATATTTTGAGAATCTCCTCCCTTCGTCCAGTGTAACTTGAAGAGTAACTATTCATGCTTTTGTGTTTGAATTGTACATGTTTCATTTTGAATTATGGTCGAGCGGAAGATTATTTTTCGACCAGACCATATATAGATCAACTGACAATCTTATATTCTTATAATAAGAAAAAGAGGTCTTTCTCGATCAATCCCCTTGTCCCTCATTCTTCAAGAATCAGAAAGGACCTCTCAGAATTAATTTATGTATTTGAAATCTGGTTTCCTTTCTTTATTATTTTCTTTTATTCCCTTTTGTCATTCTTTAAGTCCCATGGGTTTTGATCCAATATTTTTTGATCCATTGTCTCTTTGGACAAAGGGTAGAAAAACAACTAGATTGTTTTTCAACAAAAAATACCGTGTGATATTTTCAGCTTCTTTGCCTGTCCATCTATCCCATAGGTATGGTGTTTCAATTAATGTTCTTCTATGTGAGAACTATGTGTCTTTATTGATGTCATGCTGGCTTTTGGTACTCCGGAAAAATACTTCTTAGTCGAACCCATATTTGCCCAATGGATGCAGTCTGCTCATGGTTAAACTTCATCATATGTTTGAGATACTCTTTATCAAATAGCCTAACACTTAGTAAAGCTTATGGCTACTTGGCTGGTGGAATGTTATTAATGGAAACCATGATTCCCTATTGTTAAAAGTAGGGTGTGTGAAATATTATATAGAGTATGTTTATATGTTTGTATATGTAATAATCCATTAGGTAGAAACTATAAAGTATATACATATGCACAAGTACTCCACGCACACACACACATATATATATGTGTGTGTGTGTGTGTGTGTGTGGTGTGCATAGAGATTAGAGACACATTCATACACAAAATTTACGACCCTCTCCTGAAAAAAGAAAAAAAGGCGAGAAAATTTCAGGTGTTCTAACTTAATGTTTGTTAGGAAAAAAAAGGTGATGCAAGAGTTTCTATAAAGAAGTTTACTAGTTGATATTTAGGTGTGACGGATGATAGGTCAATAACTTTCCTCAGGACTTCTTGTACTAAACATAATGTAAACCGTTTCAATAGGTTGCTTATGTTCATAAAATATGATAAGTTGATAACTGGTTCTTTGACTCACATCTTCTAGTAAATCCTTCCAGGCAATTTAGCCATTATAAAGTCCAGACTCCCAACCTATGTGTACATCGATGCACCAAAATAGGTGCAGCACCCGCATCTACATGACATGGGTGTGAGTGAGGATTTGGCCTGGGTCCTGCTTCAGATGCAGTAAACGCGAGTTGGGTGCCCATGGGCTGCTGACCATGCTTGCCCTTCTCTACGATTAAAAGGAAAATACAGTCACTTCTTCCAGCATCATGCTTGCAGCGACCCATGGCAAAAGCCAGTTTCTTTTATGACCAAAGACCTGCAAGTGCAAAAGCCAGTTTCTTCCGATGACTGATGACCAAAGACTAGCCACTTCAAGGTTGCAGGATATCTGTAAAAACTCTCTCTTCTTCTGTCTTGTGTTCCTCTCTTATTTTTCCCTCTCTCTCTCCCCTCTGCTCATTTCCCCTATTTTGCATTTATTTCAATAAAGTAATGATTAGAAAATTTTAAAACAATACATAAAAAAAGTTAGGATATATATATATATATATATGTATATATGTATATATGTATTGTTGTGCTTGCACCCTAGTTCTTTTAAGAAATGCTGCACCCCACAAGTATGTGACAGAGGTTCCAAAACTATTTCAACAACACCAAAAGAGACCGAGAAAGTAAAGAAAATGATAAAGTGATAAACAATAAGGAAAAGAAATAATTACAAAAAATACATTGATAACCCCTCCCCATGAAACTTATGGTAAAATCACCAAAAGTTTTCTAGGAAGAAAAGAAAATCAAGGAGCTCCAAGCCGTTTGGTGAACAGAGGTTCCAAAAACTATTTCAACAACACCAAAAGAGATGGAGAAAGTAGAAAAAGAAAATGATAAAGTGATAAACAATAAGGAAAAGAAATAATTACAAAAAATACATTGATAACCCCTCCCCATGAAACTTATGGTAAAATCACCAAAAGTTTGCTAGGAAGAAAAGAAAATCAAGGAGCTCCAAGCCGTTTGGTGAAGAAATCTGCTAACTAAAAATCTGATGTAATAGAGTAATTCAATGGTCTTGTTCAGAAATTTTTCTCTCACAAAGGGGATAATTTAATTCAATGTGCTTAGTTCACTCATTGGATGTATGATTAATGGCAATACAGATGGCACTTTTGCTGTCATACCACAATAAATAGTCCTTCTAAGTTGATTCTCATGTCTTTGATCAAACTTGTTAACCAAACAATTTCTAGTTAAGTTCATAACTCGATATTCTGCTTCAGTGGATGTCAAATCTTTTGTTACTTCTTGCATCTCTGCGAAATTAGTGTATCTAAAAATATACAAGGCCTACAGACCTAGTAATGGCCTACTGGTTATTGGGATCTGCCCGCTAGTCAGTATCAATATAAGCAATTATCTAAAGAAGAAAAATGATAAAAATATTCTTTGTCAAAATATTTTTGATATATCAAAAGATTCTTACTACACCTTTTATATGAACTAAAGTAGGAGCATGTTGAAACTAACTACCCACATGAACTACATGTGCAATGTCTGGTCTATTGATAATTAAGTAAGAAAGGGCATCGACTAATTCACAATATGGTGTAGAATTTGTCAAAAATTTGTCATCATTAATCCTCATCTTCACACCCCTGGAGCTTCAAGTGTCTTAACAACCTTGTTTTGTTATCTATTATCTCACTACTGTCAACACTAGCTGCAATCTTGAATTGTGATAATAGGTATCCTTGTTGGAATAACCCATTCCTAAGCCAAGAATATATATGAGGAAACTTAAATCAGGCATTTCAAAGTCATCTTTTAAAAATTTCTTGACTTGTTTTCATTATATTTTATCACTTTCTGTGATAAAAAAAAAATACAATGCCATCAGTTGAAATTTTAATTAAAAAGCAGTGTCAGAATAACAAGATGTAATATCATATTAGACCTTTAAAACTTGTTTCAACTCATAAACAGCCTTTGTTAAGTGAACTACTTTGTTGAAAATATCATATCCTGGAGACCAATTGCAAAACCCTAACAACTTAGGGTTTTGCAATTGGGTGGACAAGAAGAGCAAATTATGATTGGGATTTTCAAACAATGAATGAGGAAAGGAGATGATTTAGGATTTTGGAAGTCTGATGTTGCTTTTAGAGATACAAGAACAGACTGTTTAGGCCTTGAGCTTCCCAGTGGAAAGAGTGATCACAAAGTGGGCATGAATATCCAGGAAACCAAACATGTGAACAGTATATATTTGCAGCAAAAACTTGGAGAGAAATCAGGGAAAACTGAGAGGAAGAAAAGAAGAAAAACCTTGGAGAGGAAATTTTTGAAATCAATTATAGATCTTTTTGCCATATGGAAGAATTCACAGCATTGAATATACATTTAGGGAGATCAACTACCCGCAGTCTACATCTGCAGAAAGATATTGAGAAGGGAAAGAAAGAGGTGGCAAGTCACAGAAATTCTGTCAAGTTGTATGCAGACTTGGAAGCATCGATTGAGACAGTAATGCCCCTGATTACATGAACAAAGTTACAATCATATCCATGCATGAAATTTCCATAACTTTATATTACATGTAATCTGGATCAAAACAGGATCCAGATCCAACACGTCTTAGGCTCTTAGCACGTCACCCCCAATGGATATCAGTGTAATCAGTTAAATTTTGGTAAAGATGATGAAGACAAAAATAGCATTTTAGAAACATTGTTTTGTTTTGTTTGCATCTAACAATGTGCAATTCACCACTCACATGACCAAAGATTGAAACATGTTGATGGTAGCTTACTATTTGAGCTATGTGTAAAATGTCCGAGTAATTGTAACTTGTAAGAGATTGTCAACTGAGAGCAACTGCTTGTAAGCATCGCCATATCATCAGTCTTCGGTTTTTGTGAATTTTTTATGTTATTTTTCTCTTATTGATGCTTAATTTGTGGTAGTGCAGGTTGAATTTGCTCACATGTTGGATGTAGATAGCCTTGGGTTTAATGTCAAGGTGATTTTAGTTTCCTAATTTCAACTTCTAATCCTCTCCTCTTATCTAATCGGCTGATGTGGTTAACAATGATAAGGGACAATATGTTGATTAAAATGTGCACTCAATTTTGTACTTTGATTGTTCATGTCTTTCAGTTTCATCTCTTTATTCTTGTTTGCCGTGTTTGACTGTTTTCTAACTGCAAAATTGGTTGCATTGTCTATCTGTTTTAATTTATGTTGGGCAGGCTAGTTATCAAGGGAACACTTTCGTACTGCGGATTCCCTTTCCAAGGCGTGCAGTGGACAGGAAGTAAGCTTATAACTTGCTGAAATGTTGCTTTGCTTCCAAGCATCTGCACTGACATACTTGTTAGTACTGGACTTTTTCTTATTGTACTACCATATAGGCTTACTTCTGGCAAAAACTACATGAAAAAATGACCATGTAGCACATAGTAAACCACCTGAAGTGCAAGGAAAAATAAATTCAAGACGGATCCTGATGGTACAGACTACAGAATACAATCTGTCAATCAGGCTAGATATCTTTAATATGCAGAAAGTATGTGAGAATGCATTCTTGTGTGTGGCTCAATAGAGAGTGCTCCATTTGTTTGAGTTTATCATGAAACCCTGAAAGGACAACTAAGGTGCCTTTTTTTCACAAGTCCCAAGCAATGAGGAAACTTTCATGGCGGCAAAGGGAAGGGTTCTGACTTTTTTTTTTACTGCAGAAGAACTGAAACTAGGTATAACAAAAGTGCACTTTCTGCTTCATGAATTCTGGCACATAACAGAACTCAGTGGTTTTCGCATCATAGGAATGAGTACTTAAAATGGCAATAAAATACATGGAAACCTTCCACGAATCTTGCATGGCATAAATGATTCCGATAGAGTGCCAGTTTCAGACATTGCATGTGTCTATGTCACGTTTCTCACTTTATAATCAGCATGGGTTGTGTCTCTGTCGCTGGATCATTGAAAACATGTTGTCATGCACTCTAAGTATGATACCTGAATGTTTGCAGTAAATATAACTTCTATTTGTTTCTTCTCTCTCTCTCTCTCTCTCTCTCTCTCTCTGGGTCTGCCATCTAATTGCAGGGATGTGAAGAATCTGATTGTGGAAATGCTCCAGTCTGCTAAAAGTGCTGGATTGCCTACTTAACATGATTTGACAAGGTTGTTATTGCTAATAAATTTTCCGTTTTTATGGTCTTCATGGAGTTGCATTTGGAAAATGTGTTCATGTCGTTTTTCTTGGTCACCCATCTTCTTGCAGGAATGCGAAGATTCTGGTTGTGGAAAATTGGAAATGCTTCAGTCTGCTAAAATTGCTGGATTGCCTACATAAAATGATTTGTCAAGGTTGTCACCGAAGGAATTTTCCTTTCTTTTGGTCTTGATCAAGTTGCAGCATTTTGAAATTGACTTGGTGTCGTTTTTCATGTTTTTGGAATTTGTTTACTTCTGTTGTAAAAATTTAGTTGTCGTACATCCTTTGTTTACAGGTTCTTGCAATAGGTAACAGTCGGAACTCTTGATTACTGCAAGTTGCTGAAGGCATGATATGAAACTCCAGTGATCTGCATCACTTTGTAGACATTGTAGCTATTGTCTGTTAGTAAGAAGGAAACGTCTTATCCAATATTTATTTGCGCTGTCCTGTAAGACATTTGATTTGAGTAACTTATCCCCATCGTTTTTTATTTTTCTCCCCTGGAAGCCTAATCTGTGCAGATCGTTTTGACTTTCTTATTTTTTATGAAGACGGACAAGCCATGGCTCATATTGTGCCGAAACTTCTAAAATAATAGTAATGTAATAAAAAAGAAAAAGGAGAACAGGAATCGTACTCTGACATTGATCTGAAAAAACTGGCAAATGCCACTGGATTCAGAAGGCCCATTGAATTGATTATGATGACATTAATTCATGTGCTCTAATATCGCTGAGCCAACTGTCAGTTTCGCATTGTACCCCTATTATATAACAACAAAACTTGAAAGTTGTCCTTGGGCACATATAAAGCTGTCGTTCTTCAGCTGCACATGTTTGGTAAACCCTTTTTAGGTGTTCATTTGGCAACAGTGATATTTGCTAATCTGCCCCAAAAAATGGAGCAAATGGAGAAAACCATGTGACACATTATTCTATGAATCTGCCCAGTGTTCCTCCTCATTCTGGATGTGCCAAGAGCGACTTTCTTGGTTTGATGCAATTAAGGAACGCTTCCCAGTTGTTACACCATTACTCACAGAGAGAGTCTCCTCTACAGAGCTCGTCCTCACCCTTGGGTCCACTTTCTTAATTTTTCTCCTCTATTTTCTCATTTAGTTTACATGTTAATTTATATGCATGTAATATTAGATAGTGAAATTAGATATTATGCATATTTTATCAAGTATAGGATATGCACTTAGCTAAATAGGATAGGTCGTTTTTCCACATTGCATTTAGTTAGCGTAGGTAATTCACTTTAGTTCATGTCTTATTTTAATTGAATATAATCGAGAAATTAGTTTGGCTATTCTTAGAGGACGTGGAGTCATCTAGCATCCACTTCAGCAACACTGGCTCTCACTTTAGGACGTATCATGCATGTAGTTCATTTGGTCTCGGTGGTCATGTTAGTATGGGGAATTATTTTGACTCCAAACTTGTTTATCTCTATCTATCCTCCATATTTTCTCTGCAAAAGGAAATGTGATCGGTCGATTCCTCTTGATTCCCACAATTCCAACAACTACTAGCAAGGGCTATCCGACTCTTCTTTATGCGGTCCAAGGTGGGAACCTCCCATGGCCGGCTACAAACACAAAACCACTATGACCTAGGGTGTGTCTCATGCTGCCACACCAACTTTCTCCAAGCAGTCTGGGCGTATTTCTCCCTCACTGCTTGCCACATGTCATTCATAACAACTTCTGCATGTTTACCATCAAATACAAGCTTGTCACGGTGTTGCATAATTTTGGGGTCTCTCAACACCCTTTTTAGGAAATCTTTGACTAAAGAACAATAGCAGACTCAATGACCTCCTTAATACTGAGCTATAAGAATTGCATGAACATAGACATTCCTTCACCTGTCAGCACATGATGAAGGATAAGACCACTCTAAAGTTCTTGCTAAAAATGGTACGCCCTTCGTCAATTTCCCAAGTGACTTTTGCTTTGATTTCTTTTCATGCATCCCATACATCTGAAGATCAAGAAGCATGATCGGGTTTGGCTGAAGTCCACATGCTCTGATTCTGCAAGCATTTTCTGTGCATGAACTTAGCCCACAAAAGCTGGCGATTGCAAAGCTTGAGAGACAAACACGCCCTGCTAACAATGCCAACCTCTTGAAAATCTTTAATGTTACCTCCACCTTCCAAGCTTGGTCTGCAAATGATAACCGAGGAGATAAAGTGTCTACAAATCATCTCTTTCTGTGATCCCCAGAGAAACCTAGCCGTAGTAGATATAACTGGACTCACTCGGTAGCTTGAACACAGCTCACCGAAATCTAATTGCTGAATTCATCACACATTTGAGGAGACAAAGTCTCCCCGCATATGGATAGACATTTGCTCTTCCAAGCGGCAAACTTTTTATCTACCTGGACCAGATTTGCACAACATTCATCCTTGAGTTAAATCATGAGCATTGGAAAACCTAGATAGGTATTCGGTAATGCTTTCATCTCCTAGACCAGAATTGCTTGCAATATATGAATCTGATATTGGTTGGAATAACACTGAAGAATGGCAATTGTTCTAGTGTTAATGCAAAGTCCAGCACTAGCTGCCAAACGTTCAGCGCAGAACAATTCTTCACAAGCATCATGCTCTCAACCTTGCTGAACAACAGGGCATCATATGCAAAACTCACATAGCAGGGCACCTACTGGCTCTAGGAACTAAGGGGGGTGGATTCTCTGACAATCCACTTTATGGGCTATATGTTTGGAGAAGACTTCCATCACTATTAAGCACAAGTAAGGGAAGAGGGGTCAACCTGTCGGTTCTTATCTAAGGTTAAAAAATTCTTTGGAGGCATTGTTCATTAGGATGTCAATCGATGCCAAGCTCACACAGAACATGATTCTCTCTATCCATACGTTTGAGAATCCCAAGTATAAATTAATGTCTAGCGAAGAAAGCCCCTACTCACTCAATCGCATGCCTTGGTCAAATCAAAGCTTGAGGCAGCACGAGGCACTATTGGCGCCATCCATCGCCGGAAGGATTTTGTGTGTGAAGATGATATTCTCATGCAATGCTCTCCTCGAGGTAGCTTGATCACTCCCCACAACATGCCCGAGCATTGATTTCGTATGATTAATGACAACCTTCGAAATCAGCTTGTAAACTGAGTTACGTAGGCCTATAGGTCTATAGTATTAAATAACTAAAGCTTTGCTTGATGAGATGGGACTGATTGATCTTCTCGACAAACCTTCCCTAAGCAAATGTCGAGAAAGAAGGGATCAGATCTCTTATCAAGATCGCAGACTACATTTTAGGTGGATAATAGATTGAGATAGAAATTTGTGTTATCATAATCTTGTTTCCCAAAAATCTTGTAAGCGATATCGTGATATCGTTTTGTGTACTATATATATTGCTCAAAGGAATCAGTAAAGATTAGTTCTCTCAAAATTCTTCTCTTCACGCCTCCTCGCCTCCTCTGTTTTTTCTTCACATGGTATCAGAGAATTACAGTTGAGAGGGGAACCATGAAAGGCAAAGAAGAGGCATAGCAATCCCACTTACCTCCCGTAAATCCTCTTCCTCTTCGTACGCAGCAGGCCTGCCCTCCGCGTCGGAATCCCCCTCCGATTCTACAACAACGCGCCCATCATTCCTCGAAACCCCTGAATTTCCCCGTCGAAGCAAGAAGAGGACATGGTCACCATCTCTCCGCCAAACCTGTGAAGTCACTGCCAAAGTCGAAGGTTTCACTTCCCAATCCCACTCAACCTCGTCGCAATGGCCCGCCAAGCCGTCTCCTCCGCGGGCGCATCCCGCTACACTCCCTAATGCGGGCGGACGGGTAGCCGCAGGAGCCGCAGCGGCTTTTCTATAGATGGAAACTCCGGCGACCGCATCTCACGCAGAGGCCGTCCCTAACCTTCTTCTCTTCCCACGCAACCGTTTTTCCCTTTGGCGCTAGAAGGATCTGAGGTTCAGAGGTTCGTGCTGTTTTTCCCTTGCACTTGTTTCTCTTCTGGATTGGGGATTTGAACGTCACCTAGAGACGCTTCCACTGCTCCACTGCTCGGAGGTTCCTTTACTCTGAGATCTTCTCGCTCGATAGCAAGAGGTTGGCTGCGAGAGGCGGTCTCCTTTAATCTCAGGACGGGCCAACGCAAGAGCAGAGTCGCCGTCCCGCGTGGGTCGGATGTACTCGATCGGTCTCCTCCCTTCTGACCTCTGAAACAGAGAAGCAGGGCGAACAGAGACTCTCGCACCCACCG
>JAANDH010002339.1:0-12085 GCA_011799765.1 Nymphaea thermarum | reverse complement strand
TACTAAAGCTCTTGCAATTAGTGAGTTTTCAAAGTGTTGTAACAAGCTGAGCATGGTAGATATCTATGCTCCAGCTTGAGGGGGAGTGTTGACAATGAGGCAGGTTTTTGAATATTAAAGAACCTGACCCCTCTTTAATAATTTTAGATAACTTTCTGGTTTTCATTGTAATTATGTTTTACCCTAATTCTCCCTTAAGGGTTAGGGTAAGGGACCAATAATGAAAAATTACGAGTTCTTCTCTCACGTCAACATTCAGTACTTAGATACAATATGATTCTTCTTGTTCCCATCTTAGCCACAAGATTACAAGTTGCATCATCATCTTGACTATATTCTTGAGTGAATTCCTTTTCAACAAGTTTGGCATTCTATTGTTCAATGTTATATTTGATTTGTATTTGATTTTGTGCACCCCCTGTGAGGCCTAATGCATTCTTACCAGAGGTCCAGGAACAACTTCTGATGTACGATATTAGTGCAATGCTTTCAATCTCTTCTTTAAGGAATTCAGTTCATTTATTTGATTTCATAGCTTATTGAAATCCATTTTGTTTGCCAACCTGAAATAAGATAACTGGAAATCTGTGATGATATACTAAAGTTCTTATAACTAGCTGACCATTCAATAAAATGTTGACTGTCGGTTTGACATTATTATGTTAATTTGGGCTGTATCAATATCTTGCATTGCATACTTAACAAGTGAAGAAATTTTTTCACTTCTTCCATAGATGAACTCTTTGCATTTATCAATGTGAGCAGGGCTGTGGAGTTATATCATCTTGAACTTCTGAGTTCTAACAATGGCAGTACTGCTGAATCTGAGTTGATGTTATCCTTTTCAATGAATTGGTGGATGTTAAACACAATGAGAGGAACTATCACTATTAATGCTCATAAATATAACTGTACTCGGCCATAGGAGGTAGGCATATGCCTTATGCTTTCTACTGGGTGGAATGTGAATCATCATTGAAGTCTTTCTCATGAAAAACCACATTTTTTGAAAATTTAACATGCTTGATCACTGCTTCATTACACTAATATCATAATACCCATTCCAATCATCTATATGCCCCACAAACCTGCGCTTGGAAACCTTTTTTGAAATTTATCTCCCAAAGCACCATTAGTATGCACATAACAAATGCATCCATACGTGTGCAAATTATTAATAAGGATGAACACAAAAAAGTGTGAAAGGAGGGGATTATTCTCTAGAATTGCCATCCAATATGGTTTATGATACACACATACTCCCAAAAGAAAGCTGTTATGTCCACAAACCAATGGGGATGTTACCATCATGCACACTTTCATATATATATGTTAATAATCTTTTCATCAATTCCATTTTTTTGAGGTGTATGTGATAAGAGACACTATTCTTTATTCAATTGTTTGTGATACAATGAAATAAAATATGCTGAAAAGTACTTGTTGCCATTACATTGGAAATGCAAGATATTTGTAGACAAATGGTTTTAGACAAAATTATAAGAATTATGAAATGCCAAAAGAACTTATTATACAACGAGGACAACAAAGACTGAAAGAGACTTAGACTCCGATAAAGGAGTTAGGACCAAAATCATGCAAGTGTGTACATATTTCATTCTCACGTTCCTCTAGCAACAGTCTCTTCCATTTGCAGATCCTTGACACATACAAGGGGAAATAAACTCAACGTGTACAACACAAGCAAAAAGAGATACATGAGTAATATTATCTCTGGTATTAAGATTGTTGACATATGTTGTATTTGGGTCACCTATCCGGGTTTGGATCTGGACCCGATCCAATGTGTTACTATTATGGCTCTACTTAAGCTATGTAAACCCTAATTTCGGTGTGAATGAAATTCTAAGAGAGAGAGAGTCTGGTTGCTAGTGGGCACTAGTCCTCTTCACCCGTGGTTTTTTCCCTCTAGTTGAGGGGTTTTCCATGTTACATCCGTGTTAGTTTCTTGTTCCCTCGCTTTTACTGTTTCTACATGGTATCAGAGCCGTCACTGTTCAATTTGGACGGAGAATCCCTTGTCATCGTTTGAGTGGAGATCTTCTACTGTCAAGGAGTTCCGGCGTCCGTGAGGTTCTGGTCGTTGTCGCCCACTCCATCGACGCTGAGAGCTTCTGTAGACTCGAGCGTCGTGAGGTTCTGCCGTTCTGGTCATCGTCGCCCAACCCGTTGACGCCCGTGAGGTCTTGGTCTGCCGTCGCCCAGTCCATCGACGCTGAGGGCTCTGTCTGCTCGTCGCCCTCTGTCGCCCGACCGTGCTCCTTCAATCGCCGCTGCCCTGCCATCACTTGCCTCTATCTGGCGGTCGCTCAACAGCTCCCAACACTATCGCTCGACGGTGCTCTCTCTGCCACCGGTGCTCTGACGTCGCCTCCCGTGTCTGTCCTAGCATTGCTTGCATTGCCCGACGATCTGCTGCATCGCCCGCTACTAGTATGCTCTATCTCCTCAACTTCTCTCTTGGTATGCTCTGTTTGCCAGTTCTCGTGGAGCTCCAGCGCCTGCTGTTCTCCTGCCGTGGGCTGCCGTGCGTAAGGTGCTATCGCCCTGCTCTCTGCTCAGCCGCTGCTCCTTGTCGACGCCTTCCTACTGCTCCCCTCTCTGGCCTGGCCTGCTGGTCATCGTTGAGACGCCCCCCCACTTCTGCTGCATCGTCTGTCATCGTTTCAGCAAGTATCTCTCTCTGTTTTTTATCTTCCGCACTGCTGTTCTGTGTTTGTTGCTGCGCCCTGCTGTCTCTCTTTCCGGTGTTGGTGGTTATATCACTGTTGTGGGATGGCGAATTCATCTCTTCTACTATAAATACTGGTCATACTGAGGCTGGGGCTGCTAAAACTGAAAACATTCCTGTTCAGGTTGCCACTATTCGTCTGACCAAAGAAAATTACCTCCAATGGTCCACTGCGATTACTATGGGGATTGCTGGTCGGGGAAGGATTGCGTATGTTAATGGGAGGAAGGTTGAACCTGTTGAGACTAGCGTTGCTTGGGACACTTGGTTTCTTGAGGACAACCAAGTTAAAACTTGGATTGTTAATTCTGTATCTTCTAATATTCAACCTCTTATCCTTCGTAAGAGGACTGCGAAAGGTATGTGGGTTATTTTAGAACAAATGTATGGCCAAAAAAAGAATACTGTTCGAGTGTATCAATTGATGAAAGATGTCTATGCTCTACGACAAGGTGATCTCTCTATGGCAGACTTTTATGCAGCCTTAAAATCCAAGTGGGAGGAGCTTGACTACTACTTTGATGATACTTGGAATTGTCCCCAAGACCAAGTACGTCATGTAGTCAAAGAATGGGAGAATAGGGTATTCTTATTCTTAGCCGGACTGAATGATGACTTTGAAGGAATAAGGAGTCAAATTCTTAACTCGGAAGAATTGTGTAGTACTGAATATGTCTACTCCCGTGTTGAAGCTGAAGAGCAAAGGTGTCTAGTTATAAGTGGAAGAATGGGGGATCTATAATGAAAGGTTTGCTCTGGTTAGCCGTGCCTCTATGGGAGCTGCTCGACCTCCTCGAAAGTGTACGCACTGCAAGAAAACAGGTCACACCATGGAGTTTTGTTGGGGACCTGCATCCTAAAAAGAAGAATAGTAGAGGGAGGTCTTCTAGTGGGAAGAAGCCTGTATCTGATGCGACCAACCTTAGTGGAGGGAAAGCCTCTATCTCTGTTGAACAGATTCGTGAGCTCCATGCGTATCTGAGTCGGATTGATATTGATCAGGCCGAAGCGTCAGATGATGTGAAAATCAACCATGCTCTTGCGGTTTCTGGAGAAAAAGGTAATTCTTGTGTAGGAGAATGGATTGTTGACAGTGGTGCCACCCATCACATGACTGGCAATCATAAGCTCTTACATGAGTATAAGCTCTCATCAAGAAAGGAACGTGTTTTTCTTGCCATTGGTTCCTTTACCTCTGTGGCAGGAAAATTGAGTCTTTCTTTGTTAAACAAATTTTTAGTGCATGGTGCCTTACATGTTCCTCATCTTCCCTTGAATCTTCTGTCTGTCAGCAAGATTACAAATGAGTTGAATTGTGAACTCATATTTTCTGCAAATCGGTGTGTTTTGCAGGACTTGGTGACATGGAAGAGGATTGAGATTGGTTTGGTGTCTGAAGGCTTATATCGACTTCCCATCCGTGTGGCCACAACTCTTATGACAGCAGTTAGCAGGACAGAGAAGAAGAAAGAAGATTGCCTTCAGTTATTTTTATAAGAACGCCTTGGGCATCTCCCTTTTGGGATTTTGAAATAGTTATTTCCTGATTTATGTTATAGTTTGGACATATCTGTGTTATCTTGTGATGTTTGTCAGTTTGCTAAACATGTTTGGGCTTCATACCCTGTTTCTAACAGTCGTGCTAATGAAGTGTTTTCCTTAATTCATTCTGATGTGTGGGGGCCTTCGAGAATTAATACTCGTTGTGGTTTTCAGTATTTTATAACCTTTATAGATGATTACTCAAGGAGTACCTTTGTTTACCTGTTGAAAGACGGTAGTGAAGTGCCTCATGTCATAGAAACCTTCATTCTTCTTGTGGAGACCCAATATGGTAGTTCTATTAAGACCTTTCGGTTTGATAATGCTCGTGAATATGTATGTCAAGCTGTTGAAGATTTCTTTCAAAAAAAAGGGATTGTTCATGAGACGTCCTGCAGTTATACCCCTCCACAAAATGGGGTAGCTGAGAGAAAAAATCGTCAGTTACTCAATGTCACTAGGGCCCTCTTGTTTCAAAGGAATCTTCCAAAACAATATTGGGGTGATGCAGTTCTCACTATTGCATATTTGATCAATCATATGCCTAGTCGTGTGCTAAATGGGTAGACTCTCCACTCTATGCTTCCAGGGAGTCGTCAACCATTTCTTCTTCCACCTCGTGTCTTTAGATGTGTTTGCTTTATTCATGATCACAGTCCTCATGTTAAAAAACTTGATCCGAGGTCAATTAAGGGTGTTTTTGTCGGATGTTCTCCTACTCAAAAGGGGTATAAGTGTCTTGATCCTACCACTGGTCGAGTTTATGTTACCAAGGATGTCACCTTCTTGGAACATGTCTGTTACTTTTGTGAGAATCCTCTTCAGGGGGAGAAGTCTATGTCAAGGGAAGAGTATTCTCCGAGTCAGGAAATTCAATTACAGACTTTTTGGATTACAAACGAGATGAGAGTCCACCGGCTGTTGAGGTGCTTGAACATGAGAGGAATGAAGAGTGTTCCACTGGGACGAAAGAGCAATGTAATCGCTTGTTTGGGCATGTGTACTCTAGGGGAAGAGTTCGTACATATAATGTGACTGATGGTGAGAATTCTACTCTTAATCCCAATCCTACTTTTTCCCTGGATGACCCAAGTCGTGCTCAGAAGAAACCTGTTGAGGAAGACGTTCAGACAAAAACTGAAAATGAGGAGCTTTCCATTGCCCTAAGAAAGGGTGTTAGGTCATGTACTCAACACCCTATTGGTAACTTTATGTCATATTCTAGACTGAGCACGGATTACAAATGTTTTGTATCATCTCTTTCGTTGGCTGTGATTCTCAGGACTGTTACAGAGGCTCAGAGTGATCCCAAGTGGACTCATGCTATGCAAGAAGAGATGGAAGCCTTGAGCATAAACCAGACATGGGAAGTGGTAGAAGTTCCTGAAGCGGCTCATCTGGTTGAATCCAAGTGGGTCTACACCATTAAGTACAAACCAGATGGGAATGTCGAAAGATACAAAGCTCACCTGGTTGCTAAGGGGTGTAGTCAGAAATATGAGATTGACTACTTGGAGACGTTTGCTCCTGTTGCGAAGATGAAGACTGCTAGAGTTATTCTTTCTCTAGCAGTGTTGAAGGGGTGGAAAATGTGCCAACTTGACGTTAAGAGTGCTTTTCTCAACAAAGATCTCAAAGAAGAAGTGTATATGTGTATGCCCCCAGGATATGAGGAACCGAGAAAATGCTGTAAACTGAAGAAGGCTTTGTATGGGCTCAAGTAGTCTCCCCGTGCATGGTTTGAACGTCTTAGGCTTGTAATGAGAAAACATGGCTACAATAAAGGATACAGAGATCATACACTGTTTGTAAAGAGAAAGGAGGGTAGGGTTACTCTTTTGTTAGTCTATGTTGATGATATCATTGTTACAGCCTTACAGGTGATGATGAAGATGAGATAACAAGATTAAAGGGTTTACTGGCTGCTGAATTTGATCTCAAGGACCTTGGCAAACTAAGATATTTTCAGATATTTTCTTGATATTGAAATTGCTACAGGTACAACCCTTGTGATAAATCAAAGAAAGTATACTCTGGATTTACTGAATGAGACAGGAAAACTAGGGTGTAGACCGACTTCTACTCCTCTGGATGCTGGACACAAACTCAGTATTAAGGGTGGAAAACCTCTTTGTGAAGAAGCTAAGGGGAGGTGTCAACGTCTGGTTGGAAGATTGATCTACCTCACTCTGACTAGACCTGATATCACCTTTACCGTGAATGTGATGAGTTAGTTCATGCACGCGTCTACAGATACTCACTTGAAGGCTGGCGACAGAATCTTGTGTTACTTGAAGAGGAATCCTGGCAAGGGGCTTCTATATGTGAAACAAGGGCCGATTGAGATTGAAGGGTATTCAAATGCAGACTGGGTAGGCTGCGTTGATACTAGGAGATCTACTTCAGGGTACTGCGTTTACTTGAGGGGAAATCTTGTTGTTTGGAGAAGCAAGAGACTAGATGTGTGTTCCTGCTCAAGTGCAGAAGCTGAATATAGGGCTGTTGCTACTGGAGTGTCAGAATTATTGTGGCTGAGAGTATTACTGACTGATATTGGGATAGAGATTGAAGGACCTATGAAGAGGTACTGTGATAACAAGTCCGTAATCAATCTGACCAACAACCCTGTGTTGCATGACCGAACAAAACATGTCGATATTGACCGTCGCTTCATCCGGGAGAGAATTGATGCCTAAGAGTTCATTCTACCATATATGAAATCTGAAGACCAAACTGCTGATGTTCTGACTAAACCCTTACCTGTGACTCAATTTGAGAGAAATGTATCTAAGTTGGGCATATTTGATATGTATGCCCAACTGAGGGGGGGTGTTGACATATGTTGTATTTGGGTCACCTATCCGGGTGTGGATGTGGACCTGATCCGGTGTGTTACTATTATGGCCCTACTTAAGCTGTGTAAACCCTAATTTCGGTGTGAATGAAATTCTAAGAGAGAGAGCGTCTGGTTGCTAGTGGGCACCAGTCCTCTTCACCCGTGGTTTTTTCCTTCTAGTTGATGGGTTTTCCACGTTACGTCCGTGTTCGTTTCTCGTTCCTTCGCTTTTACTGTTTCTACAAAGATGATGAATGACATTTGACAAATTGATAGATTATTTCTGTAAAGGGATAATTGCATTTCCAACATGAAAAATGGGGTAGTGACATCAATTTCTAGTTGCTATACTGTTCTATACAGGTAATTTGATTCAAGAGCTTATCAGCATCACCTATAACATGAGTTACTGCCTTAAAATCAACATACCATAACCATTGATCATTCTCTCTTCAAAATTAATCTAGGTACTGTAGCCAATAAAAGTATCTTCACAATTAGTCTTTGCAGTGTTGCTGTTTGTGGGCTCCATATTTGAGAACGTTCTTTTCTTTTGGAAATTAAACCAGAAATTGACTTTAGTATGCCCCTCTGTTACATAAGAAGGACGTTGAGACGTCCCTTTGATTCTTATTTCCTTCATTGGTATTAGGCAGCGTATGAGTAATGAGAGGACCTGCATTTCTACCTTGACTGCTTGGAAAGATGTTTCCTCCACACTCATATGCAAAGGAGACTCCCATTCATTGGGATTAGGCGGCATATTAGGAATGGGATGATCTGCATTTCTACATTGACCTCTTCTTCCATGAAATGTCTTTCCTCCACAAAAGATTGATGAAGATCAGACTGAACGTTGGAATCCTCACTGGTGCTCTTCCATGACATTTAAGACTGTTAACTTGGCCCAAACGACCAAAGCCACTCAATTTCTGCTGCATTTGCCTTTATCCTGAACCTGCGTTTTTTAGTGGCCAGATGATTTATAATGCCTTTTGATACCATCTTAGGTCTAGAAAGCAACTCCAAAATTTGTCAACACGAGAGAAGATACAGATCTGGGCACAACCTCTCACCATTTCCAGTATGTATTGTGATGTATGATTATGTATGAGGATTGAAAATATTTTCAATAAACAGTTTATGTCCTACAATACAACAGAATAATTCAGAAATACCCTTAGAAAGATGCTCCACACAATTCATTGGGTAATACATTTTGGACCTGGATCAGATCTGGATCTGATCCAGTTCATCTTACATCTTATTGATCTAAATTTTAGAGGGACAAAAAAGCAAATGATTTAGTACTTTAAGTCAAGTAAAGTCAGGCTCAGAATTGAACCGTCTCATCTTTTGAGTCATCTCAATTTGTACCATGGTCAGGTCACCTCAGTTTGACTCAATAAGCTGGTGGCCTGCACAAGCTGTGTCAAGATGATTTGGTTAAGTATGATTGTTACTGAAAAGATAGAATGACATCTGAAAAGATAGTTCCCAAATGAGCATAAAACCTCATGCAAGTAAATCACAATTAAAATTAAAATGGAACTTTAATTATCTTCACAAAAGTGCGCCCATGATGAGTTACAACTGCAAAACAGTAGGTTTTGACAAGAGAGTAGGTGAAGCAAATGGGGCCTAATGATCCCAAATAATATATCACAGTTTTCATGCCAAAGGAGTAGGGCAATCATACTTGCAATTGTAAGACCAAATTACTCAAACTGGCTGTTAAATATGTTTGGGCACTGGAGCAGCGTGCCAGTGGCTGTTGGTGAATTCTCGATTTTGCTCTTATTGATGTCCTTTTTGTCATCACTTCTCACTTTATTCATTGTTTATACAGCAGTGATTGCCAAACTTACCATTTCTGCAAGTTCATTGAAGCCCTCTTTCAGAAGTAATTGAGAAGAAGAAAGTGATAATCATGAATTCTATCTTTTACAGGTCACTCAGGTGAAGGTTCCAAGTGACGCTAGCAGGGAAGTTTATTGGCGCTGTTTTTACCAAGGATCTCCTTTTGCAGCATTTGCAAAGATTTTACTCTATGGTATTGGTTGAAATAGTTTTGTTGCTTATCATAGCAAACTCCTGAACTTTTTTCTTTTATTGTCACAATTCTATAGTTACTGTGATGATTGTTTTTGTTGTGAATATTGTAGCAAGTTCATATCTTGTTCTTGCTTGTTGCAGTCGATGTCCACAGATTTAGGAGGTGATAGTTGCCTAGAAAATGGATTGATAGTTTAAGTTTTGCCCTTTCCACTGTGCTGGACCTATAATAAAGTTCATCCATGTTAGCAAGTGTCTAATTGAGCCACTGAGAAAATTTTGATTTGAAGCTCAGTTCAATGATAGAGCAGATGGTGGCGTCTTTTCCTGTTAAAGTAGCAACTGGTTGCCAGATGTTCTTTCTGCTTGATCTGCTTCCTTTTAAGATTGTAGATATTTTACTTTTCCTTCCTTATACTTTAATATGTTTCTAGCAGGATTCCATAAGCTCCTGTTTATAGACGGATGGGGTATAACAGAAAAATTCATTGGCTCCAATTTACTCCCCATGGGATGTTTTGGGCCTTTGGATGCCATTCTCAGTTTGAAGAATGCTTGTGCAATCCAGTCGGCTTGTCCAACACTCCTTGGGCCTAAAACAAACTCAGAGGCTGCTTTCTTTCCCTTTTTCTTCCCCCTTTTTTCTAAAACCGTTGATGCTTTAATATCTATTTGAACACCTAGGTCTGTACATATGTAGGTTTGCCGGTGTATGTGCATGAGATGTCGGTTAGGTCCTAAGTGGCATCATCTTCTAAACCGTCTGAAACCATTAAAAGGGCATTTTAGTACTTTCTTTCTTGGTTTGGGCTCACAGTTACATTATGTACTTTAGTCATAGAAATCACAGTTTGCTGGTACATTTTCAGGTTTCAGCATGCTTTTATAACATCAAATGTAAAAGACTTGGTTCGATAACCCTGGTAAAAAAGAAAGGATAAGCTTTAATAGCTATACAATGATAATTGTACTTTCTTAGTACTAAAATCTACATTCATTAAACCACTGGTCAGGTTTGTTAACTTATGCCTGCTTCTGGAAAGAGTCATAAGGTGCTTCTTAAATTTTTATGACCATTTCATGTGGCATGGTCTATGAATGTGGAACAGTACACTTCCTAGTTCTTCTAGTATAGTCGGATTCCAGATCTGATTGCCTCGGAGGTCCAAATGATCAGGCCTATGCTGTATATTTGGATTAGCCTTTTGCTCTGGGTTAGACATTAGATAGGATAGTCACTATGTACAGGGGTAAGAGCATGATGATTGCACACATATACGTCATCCTTCTCTAACTGTATGGATTTACTGGAGATCCTCCTTTTGTTTGTATGTTCCTTTATAACCTTTTATGTTATGAAATCATCAGTAAGACATGAATCTATTTCTGTAAGGAGAGACACCGACTGTTGTTCCCTTGAGGACTGGAGTCTTGTTAAATATGATAATAAGAGTTATGTACTTCTCATTTAACACTTGGATATGATGTTTGAAGATGCCTTTGCTAGTAACAATTTTTGCATTTGCATATACTCCTTTGAGCTGTTTGTATATGACTTTGCTAGTAATGACTTTTGTATTTGCAGATATTGCTCTGAACTGGCTGCCTTGTTTTCCTTTGACGGCAAGGACACTTGTTTTTGATTCTTTTTTTGTTAATGCACCTCCAAGTGAGGCTATTCAGGCATTAGTTCCTGCCTTATCTAACAAACAAAGTGGCTTGGACAAGAGAGCTAATCTAGATCTTGTTTGTTCAAATGCTGAAAGGTATGATGCTATACTTTCAGGAGTTCATAATGATATCTGTATTATCTTTGTCATGTTGTTTCAAATGCACTACACTTTATCTCCTATTAATAGGTTAGTGAGAAATATCCTTCTTTTAAATGAGAGCCTTGGAACTATTTCTTAGCATGGACTTTGCGCTTTGTCCATAAGGTTGTGTTTGTTTCACCGCAGATTTGAGATTAGTGGTGCCATGAATTTAAGGTTGCCTATGCTACTGAGGTCCTCAGTTTGTTTAAACTGAGGATATACTAAAACACACCTTTTTATGCAGCCTCAGATCTAAGATTCGAGGCTATCAAATGCAACCTAAGGGTTTCCAATGTTACATTTGTGGAATGACCAATACAGTGGCCTATTCAGCATTTAAGATCTTGTTATCAATAATGCTTCATCTCATGTCATCTTTTGTTTTTCCAGATCAGCAGTTTCAGGTTTACTGTAATAAACTTTCAATTTTTCATTCATCTTTGCATTCTGTGAAACAACTATGGAGAAGCCACTATTTAGCGGGTCGATGGGAGGCAGTTGTACTCCATTGGTTCTCTCAAAAGTAACTATCTGTGAGGTTTCATCATCATTACTCTCATCAGTTCATGGTCTTTTTCTGGTGTGTGGGGTTGGCTGTGAAGTTCTTAAGATCGTCGTATCAGATTTGCATGCTGTATAAACTGTCTTGTCTATGGTGGCCATTTAGGAGCATATACCAGTAAGTGTGGTCTTGAATGTCATTGTAAAATGTGTGAATTTCAGACAGCATTATTTAGGTATTGCAGTGTGGGTTGATTGATATGAAATTATTTTCTTTGATATATCGACCTTGGAATCAATCTTTGGGGAATGGGTTTACACTATTACAATTCGCTATAAGGTATAGTTGCCTTATATAGCATGATTTGTGAAGACTCATTAGTGGATGATGAAGTTGGAGAGAGAAAAACTTGATTAACATTGAAATCTGCCCTAACTCCTCTTTATATAGACTAGAGGAGAGGGTAAAAGTACAAGAGAACCATAAAAGAGAAAAAATATTACAGAAGTGCCCTCTTAAGCCTAAAGCTGAATGTAAACATATCTTAACACTCCCCCTCAAGTTGGAGCGTATATATCAAATAA
>JAANDH010002337.1:0-13160 GCA_011799765.1 Nymphaea thermarum | reverse complement strand
GAGCGCCGGCGGACGTTGAGGCAATCCTCAAGTTACGCTCCTCTCCTCCTGCACGTCCTCTATCAAGACACGGACCAGCCACCTCTTCTCGCACGATGGGTACCAAAGAAAAAACAAGAGGATGGAATCAAGGATCAACCAAGCAAGATATTGCAAAATAGAGGCGGATGCACTTCACCGGATTTGCAAAAGACCCCTATGAAGTGACGTGAATAGGGGGAGGCAAGCTTAGGGAGCGCCTAAGCACGCATATCTTCCTTCTTCTCCGGGAAGCAAGGCAACGGCACACAGGACGACGGTGGTATTAGGCGCAGCGGCAGCGGCGAAGAAGACGACGGCACAAACCCTAGGCAACAACACGCACCCCAAGGCGATGGCACGGATCCCAAGGCAATAGCATGGATCCCGAGACGACGGCACGGAACCCTATGCAACGGCATGGTTCTCAAGGTGATGGTTGCACGGTTCCCGAGGCGATGGTGGCACTGATCCCAAGGTAATGGTGCAGAACCCTAGGCGACGACGCGGATCCCGAGGCAACGGCGTGCATGGATCCCGAGGTGGCAGCGGCACGGATCCCGAGAGGGCAGCGCGGAAAACACGAACGGCAAGATCACGACGAAAAACGCCAATAGATCGCATACGGCGGCTCTGATACCATGTAGAAACACAAACCACAAGAATAGAGCAAGGAACGAACACACGATGTACGTGGAAAAACCTCAGAACGAGGAAAAAAACCACGGGGAAGGTCTAACCTAGGGGCACACCGCAACCCTAGGAGAGAGAAAATTCTTATTCACTTAATTCAACAATTACACATAAGTGAGAATATAAAGGAGAGAGGGGAGAAGCCGCCTAGGGTACCAAGCCGTCCTCGGTACCCGCGCCCAAGGGATCCGGATCCAGATATGGATCCGGTCCCAATACAACATATTTCAACAGCTCTAAATCTAGTGCAGAGGCAAAATATAGAGCAGTTGTTATGGGAGTGTCAGAATTAATATGGTTGAAGATATTGCTGACTGACATTGGAATAGAGATTGAAGGACCTATGAAGATGTATTGTGATAACAAGTCTGCAATCAACTTAGCCAACAATCATGTTCTTCACGACCGAACAAAGCATGTTGAAATTGATCGTCACTTCATTCGGGAAAGAATTGATGCGAAAGAGTTGATCTTACCTTACATGAAGTCTGAAGACCAAACTGCTGATGTTCTAACAAAAGCTCTTCCTTCAGCTTCATTTGAGCGGAATGTATCCAAGTTGGGCATGTTTGATATGTATGCCCAACTTGAGGGGGAGTGTTGATAGATCGTATGTTTCGGGTCCGGATCCATACCCGACCCGTCTTGTAGCCCGTGTTGGGCACTACTTAAGTCATGTAACCCTAATCCTTATGTATGAATGAGAATCTAAGGAGAGAGAGAGTCTGGCGGCTAGTGGGCACCAACTCCTCCTCATTCGTGGTTTTTTCTCCCTCGTGTTGAGGGTTTTCCATGTTACATCGTGATCATTGTTTCTCTTCCTCTTCTTGTTCGTGTTTCTACAGTTATGAAGACAAATGGATATAAACCGGGAAATGGTGATCACACCCTCTTCATCAAGCAGAGAAATGGTCTGGTGAGCCTTCTACTCGTATATGTTGATGATATGATTGTCACAGGTGATGACAAAGAAGAAAAAAAGAAGATGAAGGAAATGTTAGCTGCTGATTCGATCTCAAAGATCTGGGAAAATTAAGGTATTTTTTGGGTATTGAGATCGCACGATCTGAGGCTGGACTTGTTATGAGCCAAAGAAAATACACTTTGGATCTTCTAAAAGAGACAGGTAAACTAGGATGCAGGCCCTTTCTTACTCCAATGGAGTCTGGCACAAGGATAAGTATCAAAACTGGGACGATCTTGGATGAGGAAGGAAAAGGGAGGTATCAGCGGCTAGTTGGTAAACTTATTTATCTCACTCTTACTCGTCCGGATATTACATATGTCGTGGGTGTGTTAAGTCAATTTATGCATGCCCCTACTAATTGTCATTGGAAAAGTGCTGAAAGAGTATTGGGATACTTAAAGAATAACCCAGGGAAAGGACTGCTCTACACTCGACAAGATCAACTCAGTATTGAAGGATATTCTGACGCCGACTAGGCAGGATGCACAGATACTAGAAGGTCTACCACAGGATACTGCATCTTTCTTGGAAGTAACCTGGTGGTATGGAGAAGTAAGAGACAAGAAGTTTGTTCCAGGTCTAGTGCTGAGGCAGAATACAGGGCGGTTGCTATAGGGGTTACAGAGATGTTATGGCTCAAAATTCTTTTAGCAGATATTGGGGTTAAAATGGAAGAGAAGATGAGGATGTATTGTGACAACAAGTCTGCTATTAACTTGGCAAACAATCCGGTCATGCACGACAGAACCAAACATGTGGAGATCGATCGCCACTTCATACGGGAACGCATAGATTCTAAGGAGTTGATTCGGACCTATATGAAGTCTGAAGATCAAGTTGCTGATGTCTTAACTAAGTCTTTATGTACAACTCAATTTGAGAAAAATGTTAGCAAGTCTTTATGGTTTCAGAATTTGTGTGTTGTTGTGTCCAAGTTTGGGTTTCATAGATCTCCTTTAGATCATTCATTGTTCATTAAAAGGACCTCAAGAGGTATGGTTGGTATAGTGATATATGTGGATGACATTATTTTAATTGGTGACAGCAAGCAAGAAATACAAAACACAAAGAAGTATCTCCAACAACACTTTGTTACTAAAGATCTTGGCTCTCTGCGTTACTTCTTGGGGATAGAAGTAGCAAGAAGTAAAAAAGGTATAGTTCTTTTCCAAAGAAAATATGTTCTTGATTTGCTACAAGAAACAAGTATGACTAGAACTAAACCGGCATCTATTCCTATAAATTCTCGTATTCACTTATATGATGATAAATCTGAACCTATTGATAGCAAATTATATTGATCGCCGATTGGAAAGCTACTATATGTAACTATCACTTGACCCGATATATCCTTTGTTGTGGGAAAACTAAGTCAGTTTATGGACGAACCCAAAAAAGCCCATTGGGATGCAGCTATGCTACTATTGAAATTTCTAAAAGGTTTCCTTAGAAAGGGCTTATTATTTAGAAGAAGTTCATCATTCCAGGTAGAGGCTTATTCTGATGCAGATTATGCAGACTCTATTGATGACAGAAAGTCCACTATGAGATTATGTATCCTTGTTGGAGGCAACTTAGTCTCTTGGAGAAGTAAAAAGCAAGCTGTTGTGGCTTGGTCTAGTGCAGAGTCAGAGTACCGAGCCATGGCTCAAGCTGCCACTGAGATCACCTGAATCAGAGCTTAGAATTCAGATAGAATTGCCTATAAAAATGCAATGTAATAATAAAGTGGCCACTTATATAGTCAATAATCCTGTCTTCCACGAACGGACCAAGCATATCGAAGTGGATTGTCACTATATTAGGGACTTGGTTCAAGCAGGAATTATCTCTACTAAATATGTTGCCTCAGAAGATCAAGTTGCAGATATACGTACCAAAACTCTTCCTATATCAGATTTTATGAAGTGTTGTAGCAAGCTGAGCATGATAGACATCTATGCTCCAGCTTGAGGGGGCTTGTTGAAAAAACGTGTTGGTTTGAGGTTTACTGTATTTTGAAACTTTATTATTAGGTAGGTCTTTGAATTTTTAATTATATATTGGATTTTTTATGTAAGGGGTTAGATATAACCCTAAGTAGTTCCTTTTATATAAAGGAAGAGGAGGAGCCGCTATATAAGACTTCCTTTTCTCTCTTTCTGTCCTCTCTAGCTTCTCTCGATTATCTCATGTCTCATCTTCTTCGTTCTTGCTTGTTTAACGCTAAGATCAACACCTACTATGTGCTCATAGATGTACATCCTTAGAAAATTTCAAGTAAGTTAAAAGTGTGAGATAAATGCCTGATATATATAAATTCTTAGCCTTTAGCACAAAACTGAAAGTTGTTCTTAACGTTTATGGAGAATAAACACCTTAAAAGTGTCCACTGGAGTAAGTGATACTTGGTCAAGCCAAATCACTCCTTTTTGGCTAGTGACCAATGAAAGTCTTGCTCTGGGATCAGTTCCAGCAGAAGTAAGCAGAAGCATCATCCTCGTCCAGTTCCCCACAGCAGATCCAGTAAGTCTGCATGTTTGCCATTAAAAGCAAACAAGAAATAACCATCACAGTAAAAAAAATATATATACAGTGTTGACCGTCCAAAGTCAAGATATCTACAAATGAGAGATGCTCACAGTATGTCAGAGGTAGACAAGGACACCGATCCATTTGAACTTGTTAGTGAAACAGACAAGTTCAGTGACTGTAGGGATCTCACATAAAAAATAAGTTTGTAAGCCTTCCCTTGCTCAATATTCTGGAAAGAGAACATACAGACAAGAGGTTATCTACAAGTAATCAAGAAAATGGAAAAAGGAGTCTAAGATTTTGCACTTTGTAATTTCCTGAGTTTCTCTGTGGAATTGTGAATGAGTGCATGAAAGCTTGTATCTGTTGCATGTGAAGTTGAAGGAGGAACACAATGTCAAAACATATTTCTATTGGATAACATAGTCCATGAAATGAAATTTGATCAAGTCGTATGACTGCATTTGTAGAATAAATCATGAATGCACAGAAGGTTCACATCATGAATGGGTTTGAAAAGCTGTGAACTTTGAGTAAGAAACAGTACCATGCCCCAGTATCCTGGGTTATATACTCCGACGCCACCTTCAGGACAAATACTTGGTCCAACCCTATCACATAAGACTTCCATTCGAAGAGCTACAATATTACGACTGAAACATGATGATCTATCTGTTGATACAACTATATTTGATTCTTCACCAATTATTGACCAGGGACTGATGTATGATGGTGTGGAGGATCCACCAGCTTCAAAACCTGGAAGGTTGAAAACATGAATCAACTTGAATGCTACACTCTATCGATTCTTTCAACTAAAACGAAATTAACATGTGTATGCCTCACCTTGGAACATCCATTCATTGTGCACAGATGCATAGAAGCACAAACACATGTATATAGATCAATAAATAAATAATCAAAGCAACGGTATCCTTTATAATCAATTGCATAACCTACAAGCCTGCATTTGAAACCATTTTGCTAAACTTTGTTCCTCGAAGAATCATCAATGCATGCATAACAAATACACCCATAAGCAAGTAGATCATCAGAGTCAAGATGAGTACTAAAAAAATAGAATAAAGATATTTGTTATGTAAAATTGTCACAGGATGATTATTAAAAATTTAATGGGCCGAATAAAAATTTTTAACCATAAATCATTGGGAATTTTGCTGTCATGCACCCTGCCATAGTACTGCCATCAATTTGCCTATGCTTGCGTTCAACAGTCTCATTTTTGTTGAGGAACTTGTAAGCAAGGCAGTCTACATTGTATCTCACTTTTCTGGAAAAGATCAATAAATTCAATTTAACAAAGCTCATCATATTGGAAATAAAAACCATTTGTACAGAAATGCGTGTAGAGAAAGGTGTGGACTTTAAAGAAAAATGAAAAACTTAAAATTTTTTGTTTCATTAAATATTTATACAAACTGTTAGACGATATGTTGTAATGGGGACCCGGGTCCATATCTGGACCCGGTCCTATGGGCATGGGTACCGAGGCTGGCTCGGTACCCTAGGCGGCACCTCCTCTCTTCTGCTTTATATCTTGTCACTTACGTGTACTGTTGAGTTAAGTGAAATATTTTTTTCTCTCCTAGGGTTGCGGTTTGCCCCTAGGTCAGAGCTTCCCCGTGGTTTTTCACCTCTTTCTTAGGTTTTCCACGTATATCGTGCGTTCTTTCTCTCTTTCCCTCTTGTGGTTCGTGTTTCTACATGGTATCAGAGCCACCGCGTGTGAGATCGTTGGTGTGCGAGTTGTTTTTTCCGCCTCCGTTGCTGTTTTTTGCGCCGCCTTCCTGTGTCGTCGCCTTCCTGCGCTGCCGTTCAGCCCGCTGCCGTCCAGCGCGCCGCCGTCTTGCGCACCGCCGTCCAGCGCGCCGCCGCCCAGTGCGCCGCCGTCCAGCGCGCCGCCGTCTCCAGCGCCGCTGCTCTTTCTTCAGCGTCGTCGCTGTTTGGTTTGTTGCTTTCCCGCTGCCGTCTCTGCGTTCTTCCTTCCTGTTCTTGCTGGTTGCTATGGCGGACGCAGTTATCCCCATGATTGACGATGCCCTGGACACGGGCAGCAATACCAAGAGTGAGAACTTGCCTGTTCATGTCACTTCCATTCGGCTGAACAAGGATAACTATCTCTCGTGGTCTGCTGCCCTCGAAATCGGGATAACCAGCCGTGGTCGCCTGCACTATATCACCGGGGAGAGACCTGCGCCCTCCAAAACTGATCCCCAATGGGCGACCTGGGCATTGGAAGATAGTTAGGTGAAAATTGGATTATCAGCTCGGTTTTTGCCGATATTCAGCCCTTGATCTTGCGAAAATTGACTGCTTATGATATGTGGACTGTTCTTGCCCGGATGTATGGTCGCAAGAAGCGTGTTTTACGTGCCTATCAAATCAAGCGTAGCATATATGTTATTAAACAGGGTGATTTATCTGTTGCTTCTTTCTATGCTGCCCTGAAGACCAGATGGGAGGAGCTTGATTATCATGTTAATGATGACTGGAAATGTGGTTTAGATCAGGCCCTGTATTGGGAAAAGGAGTGGATGGATCGCACCTTTATCTTCCTCGGAGGCCTGCGTGATGAGTTTGAATCCATTCGGAGTCAAATTCTAAACTGTGATGAGATTCCTAGGATCGAAGAGGTGTATGCTCGTGTTGAGTCTGAGGAGCAAAGGCGCCAGATTATGCATATTGACCACAGTCAGGAGAAGTCTCCTGCAGCCTTTGTGAGCCATACTTCAGGGACAGGGCAGCGTTCTACTCGGCGGTGCAGCCATTGCAACAAAGTGGGCTATTCTGTTGACTTTTGTTGGGATCTTCATCCTGAGAAGCGTCTCATCCGGGGACGTCCTCATTCTTCTCGCCGTACGTCTTCTGTGCCAGAGCCTAGTCCGGGGTCGTCCAATGCAGGCAAATCCAAACTTTCCTCAGATCAACTCAAAGAGTTGCAAGCTTACATTAGTCGGTTGTCTACTCAGGATGATTCCTCTACTTCTGAGGGGGCTAAGTTAGCCCAGGCCCTTGTTGCCACCAGTGATACAGGTACTTCCTCGCATGATGATTGGATTGTTGATAGTGGTGCTACACACCACATGACAGGAGATCCTAAGATGTTCCAAGATTACAAGTTGTCGTCTGGGCAACAACGCGTGTCTATGGCTGATGGGTCTTCGATCTCTGTGGCCGGGAAGGGCAGTTTGTCTCTATTAAATAAATATCGTCTCCACAATGCCCTTCATGTTCCTAACATTCCTATAAATCTGTTATCTGTCAGCAGTATTACAAAAGAACTTAATTGTAATCTGATTTTTTCTGCTGATCGGTGTTTTTTGCAGGACTTGGTGACGGGGCAGAAGATTGGGATTGGTTCGGCTATTGATGGGCTCTACAGATTACCTGTGCAAGTTGCCTCTGCTCTTATTTCAGCCACGAGTGGACCGTTGTCAGGCATGGAGGACAGATCTACTAATCTGAGATGGCACGAGCGGCTTGAACATCTTCCGTTTACGTTGATTAAGAAATTGTTTCCTAGTTTGTTTCATTCTGTTTCTATGGACTCCTTCACATGTGAAGTGTGTCAGTTGGCCAAACATGTCAGGGCTTCATACCCAATTTCGTTGAATAAAAGTACTCGTCCTTTTTCCTTGATTCACTCTGATGTTTGGGGTCCTTCGGGAGTACCCACGTGCTGTGGCTTTCATTACTTCATGACTCTCATTGATGATTTCTCTCGTTGTACGTTCGTGTACCTGTTGAAAGAACGTAGTGAAGTCCCTGTTATTGTCAAAAATTTTGTGGCTTTTGTTGAAACCCAGTTTCAGACTTCTGTTCAGACCTTGAGGTCTGATAATGCTAGAGAGTATGTTTCCCAGTCTCTTGATGATTTCTTAAAAAGCAAGGGTATTGTCCATGAGACATCCTGTAGTTATACTCCTCCTCAGAATGGCGTAGCTGAACGGAAGAATCGTCATTTGTTGGATGTCACCCGGGCTATTATGTTTCATCGTCAGGTTCCGAAGCGGTATTGGGGTGATGCACTCCTCACTAGTGCGCACCTTATTAACCGAATGCCTACCCGTGTGTTGGATGGTAGCTCCCCCTACTCTCTCCTTTGGCCTACTCATAACCCCTGGCCTCTTACCCCTCGGGTGTTTGGGTGTATCTGTTTTGTTCATGATCATAGTCCCTCTCTCAAGAAACTTGATCATCGATCTATCAAGGTTGTTTTTATGGGATATTCTTCTACTTAGAAGGGATATAAATGTGTTGATCCCACTACTTCTAAAGTCTATGTCTCCCGGGATGTGACCTTTCATGAACATGAGGCCTACTTTACTGGGAATTCTCTTCAGGGGGAGTGTCTAGGAAGCAGTGAAGAGTATTCCTCGCATCAGCTGATTCAATTTACAAACTTCCTAGACTACAAGGCAGATACGGTCAGAGACGATAGAGGCAGTCACTTGGATGGGAACTCTGTTGACAACCAGTCCACATCACGTGATCACTTGTTTGGCCAGGTGTACATCAGAAAGAAGAAAGTTGAGTGCAGACTGAGACAGATGTGGTTGCAGATGTTGAAGGAACCAATCCCAATCCCGTGAGTGCCCGAATGACCCAAGTCCAATTGATGAAGAGCTCCCTATAGCCCTGCGCAAGGGCTCCAGGTCTTGTACTTCTCATCCAATCCAGCGATTTGTCACGTATGCTAAACTTAGTAAGGATTACAAATGCTTTATTACATCCTTGTCTAAGTCTGTGATTCCCAGGTGTGTTGAAGATGCTAGAGAGGATCCCAAATAGCTGCATGGATGCCTTGGCCAAGAATGGCACGTGGGAAGTTGTTGATATTCCCAAGGGGACTCATTTAGTCGGTTCGAAGTGGGTGTTCAATGTGAAGTACAAGCCGGACGGTACTGTGGAAAGGTATAAGGCTCGCCTTGTTGCTAAGGGGTTCAGCCAAAAGTATGGTATTGATTACCTTGAAACTTTTGCCCATGTTGCCAAATTGAAGACTGTGAGAGTCATCTTAGCCCTCGCTGTGCAGAAGAAGTGGAGCATGGACCAACCTGATGTCAAGAATGCCTTCTTGAATGGTCACCTTGAGGAAGAAGTCTACATGAGTATGCCGCCTGGTTATGTTCAGAACGGGAAATGTTGTTATCTCAAGAAAGCTTTGTATGGCCTCAAGCAGTCACCTAGAGCTTGGTTTGAAAGACTAAGAGTTGTAATAAAGAACAATGGGTACAAACAGGGAAATGGTGATCATACCCTCTTCATCAAGCAGAGAAATGGTCTGGTGAGTCTCCTTCTTGTCTAGGTTGATGATATGATCGTTACAGGTGACGATGAAGAAGAAAAAAGGAAGATGAAAGACACATTAGCTACTGAATTCGACCTCAAAGACCTTGGTAAATTAAGGTATTTTTTGGGGATTGAGATCGCGCGTTCTGAGATGGGTCTTGTTATGAGCCAAAGGAAATACACCTTGGATCTTCTGAAAGAGACAGGTGAACTAGGATGCAGGCCCTTTCTTACTCCCATGGAGTCGGGCACAAGAATAAGTATCAAGACTGGGAATATCTTGGATGAAGAAGGAAAAGGGAGGTATCAGCGACTGGTTGGTAAACTCATCTATCTCACTCTTACTCGCCCGGATATTACGTATGTTGTGGGTGTGTTGAGTCAGTTCATGCATGCCCCTACTGATTGTCATTGGAAAAGTGTTGAAAGAGTATTGGGGTATTTGAAGAATGACCCAGGGAAAGGGCTTCTGTACACTCGTCAAAATCAACTCAACATTGAAGGATACTCTGACCCCGACTGGGCAGGGTGCACAGATACTAAAAGATCTACCACAGGTTACTGCGTCTTTCTTGGAGGTAACTTGGTGGTATGGAGAAGTAAAAGACAAGATGTTTGTTCCAGGTCCAGTGCTGAGGCAGAATACAGGGCAGTTGCTATGGGAATCACAGAGATGTTATGGCTTAAAATCCTTTTAGCAGACATTGGGATTAAAATGGAAGAGAAGATGAGGATGTTTTGTGACAACAAGTCTGCTATCAATTTGGCAAACAATCCAATCATGCACGACAGAACTAAACATGTGGAGATCGATCGTCACTTCATACGGGAACGCATAGATTCTAAGGAGTTGATTCTGCCCTACATGAAGTCTGAAGATCAAGTTGTTGATGTCTTGACTAAGTCTTTATGTACATCTCAATTTGAGAAGAATGTTGGCAAGCTTGGCATGTTTGACATGTATGCCAAGCTTGAGGGGGAGTGTTAGACGATATGTGGTAATGGGGACCCGGGTCCATATCTGGACCCGGTCCTATGGGGCACGGGTACCGAGGTTGACTCAGTACCCTAGGCGGCACCTCCTCTCTTCTGCTTTATATCTTGTCACTTATGTGTACTGTTGAGTTAAGTGAAATATTTTTCTCTCTCCTAGGGTTGCGGTTTGCCCCTAGGTCAGAGCTTCCCCGTGGTTTTTCACCTCTTTCTGAGGTTTTCCACGTATACCGTGTGTTCTTTCCCTCTTGTGGTTCGTGTTTCTACACAAACATAACAAGAATAGCTATCAATGAACTGATGAAGTTAACATAATATTGTCTTCTTGAAATTCTAGAAGAAAAGATTGAGCCCAAACATCAGAAACCAATAATTTTGAGGGATCTTGAAGATCTTTTATTAACAGAACTAAACAGAAGAAACATGACTCTTACATACTTGACAGTTTGAACACTTTTCCTGATCATACTCACGGATTAAACTGGATTTACAAATTAACTCACTGGAAACAAATTTTCCAATAAAAGAACTAAAATAACCAAGTCAGCCATGCCAAAGTCTTGGATAATATCAGAAACAGACTTATGAGATGAAAAACAAAGATTAGATAGAAGATGGCCCTAATGAAAGGCTCAAGAGTCAAGACTAAGCATGCTCAAACAAATGGGTGTTCTTTGAAGACATACCTATTTCATTGTTACTCCCTTTTATGAATGTTTCTTTCATTTGAAGATCTTTGACATACACAAAAGAGGGAGCAAATTCAAGAAGAAATGGTGCCTCATCAAGTTTGGATAATGTTGCTGGAAGCAAGAAGAGTGAGGAGAAGAGGTTGAGAGCGAGAGAGAGAGAAAGAAAATTCTTTTCGTTGTTTGAATTGTCGGCCCTATTCTCACGTTAAATGAGAATTAGGGTAAAATAACAAATTACAAGATTGGTCCACTACTAGAACATTTATTTGTAAAGAGTTGTTCCTAAAAGTAAAACTCTTAAATATTCAAAAAACCATCTAAAACAAATATTATTCAACACTCCCCCTCAAGCTGGAGCATAGATATGAATCATTCTCAGCTTGTCACAACATCTAGAAAACTCTGCAATAAGCAAGGCTTTAGTGAAGATATCAGTGCTTGATCTTCAGAGGCTACATGTATAGTGGAGATCATTCCCTCTTGAACCATATCATGAATGTAATGGCAATTTACTTCAATGAGTTTTGTCCTCTCATGAAATACAAGATTATTGGCAATGTAGATGGCAGTCCCGTTATCACAAAACATCTTCATAGGTATAGGAGTAGAAATACCAAGACTCTCGAGTAAGGATCTAGACCATGTCATTTCAGTCGTGGTTTGAGACAGCTCAATATTCAGACTTCACACTGGACCTAGAAACAACATTCTGCTTCTTGCTTCTTTAAGATATGAGATTTCCTCCCACAAACACACAAAACCCTGTGGTAGACTTCTTGTCATCAACTGCATAATCTACATCGTTATAAGCTTCAACATTAAGAGATGAATCTTTTCTAAAGAAAAGGCCTTTGCCAGGTGAGGACTTCAAATACTTGACAATTAGCATAGCTGCATCCCAGTGACTTTTTTGGTTTTTCCATGAATTGGCTTAATTTTTCCATAGCGAAGCTAATATCTGGTCAAGTTACCGTCACATAAAGAAGCTTACCAATCAACGATCTGTAGGCTTGTGAAGCTATCTCTTATGAGTCATCATCATATAGATGTACCCTTCGGTTCATAAGAAAAGTTACAGGTTTAGCTCCTAGCATCCCTGTGTCCTGTAAAAGATCAAGAACATACTTCCTTTGTGATAACACCACTCTTTCCTTACTATGAGCAACTTCAATGCCAATGAAGTACCGTAGCTGGCCAAGATCTTTGGTAACAAAGTGTTTTCGTAGAAATTTCTTTGTTTGAGCTACCTCCTGCTCACATTCACCTGTCAAAACAATATCATCAACATACACCACTAGCACAACTATACCTCTCGATCCTTTCTTGATAAACAACGAATGGTCTAGCTAAGACCTCTTAAAGCCACATTCTAACACAACTTTTGAGAATTTGTGAAACAAAGCATGAGGACTTTGTTTCAAACCATATATAGCTTCCTTCAACATGCACACCTTACTATACTCCCCCTGACGTACAGAGCTAGGAGGCTGCTGCATATAAACTGTCTCATCAAGATCCTCATACAAGAAGCATTTTTGACATCCAACTGATATAAGGATTGTAGAAACTCAAACCACGAAGAGGGAGAAGAGAAGAGAAACACACGATGTACGTGGAAAAACCTCAACGAGGAAAAAACCACGGGAAGCTCTACCTAGGTGCACAACCGCAACCCTAGGAGAGAGAAAATATATTTCACTTAAACACCAATTACAACATAAGTGAGATTATAAGGAGGGAGAGGAGAGCAGCCACCTAGGGTACCGAGCCATGCCTCGGTACCCGCGCCCCAAGAGCCGGGTCCAGATCTGGACCCGGTTCCCTATAACATAACGTATTCTAACACTCCCCCTCAAGCTTGGCATACATATCAAACATGCCAAGCTTGCTAACATTCTTTTCGAATGAAGAGATACATAGCCCTTTAGTCAACACATCTGCGACCTGGTCTTCAGACTTCATATATGGCA
>JAANDH010002333.1:0-12219 GCA_011799765.1 Nymphaea thermarum | reverse complement strand
AAGAGAAGAGAAACACACGATGTACGTGGAAAAACCTCAACGAGGAAAAAACCACGGGAAGCTCTACCTAGGTGCACAACCGCAACCCTAGGAGAGAGAAAAATATATTTCACTTAAACACCAATTACAACATAAGTGAGATTATAAGGAGGGAGAGGAGAGCAGCCGCCTAGGGTACCGAGCCCTGCCTCGGTACCCGCACCCCAAGAGCCGGGTCCAGATCTGGACCCGGTTCCCTATAACATAACTTATTCTAACACAAACATATATTATTTTCAATAAATTTTTATGGTTGAGTATTTGATAAAGAAGTCCCTTGTTTCAACAAGTAGAATTTTCCAGTTGAAGCAAAATTTCTCTCGTAGTGAAAAACTGAAAATTGATGAGCACGAGACTCTACCGCCATAGGTTAAGAGCTAGCGGATAGGAATCTTCAATGATGTTCATTTCCCTTTGGCGTCATTCGCAGAAAGGCATAGCAGTACAGTTTTCCTTTTCTAAGTGTGTCCACGTTCTAACCACAGATTGATCATGGAAGGGCACTTCAACAAACTTAATTAATTACAAAGAAAATCTTTCAATCTAGTTATAAAAAGCCTGAGGCGGTAGATGCCACATGTGAGCTGTTCTTAATTTAATTTCATGCATGTTATTAACTCCACAATGGCTTCAAGATTTATATGCGTCTGTCTCCATGTGTGAACAAAAGCATGGCTGCATGGTAGATTGGTGCAATAATTGATCTTAGTTACGTGCTACAACTTGATTGAATTCCTTGACCTTGGCTTGTAGTTGTAGGTGCCATCTTCTCTATCTAATCCCATGAAGGCCCAGTAGTTCTGTATATATCTTGAAGTGTATCACAGTAATCTTGTAGCAGATCCCTTCAGTTCTTCATTGATTGCTTGTCCCCATAACATGAATCTGGTTTAAGATCCATATGGTTATGAAAATGTATACCAGTTTGCTCTACATCAAGCTCGATTTCTAATGTTATCTGCACTCGATGTGTAAGTACAGTTTTGCTCTGCACAATCTCAATCACTGATCACTAAGTTTAGTATCCGCATAACTAGAAAAATTACTTAGAACTATCAATATAAAAAAAAGAAGTTGGAGTCCGTGTGGGCAATTGTCTACACGTAGCTCACACCTGTCTTTGCCACTGACCTAAGCCACTAGATATTGTTTTAAGTTATCCGCCACAGTTTCTAAAAATTCACGTAGGCTGCCTGGTACCGCTCCATACAAAGTGCAGTAGAGATCAGTAAAAAGATCTCTAAATGGGTGTTTGACAAGAAGATTGTGTCATTAAACCACATAATTTTATGGGACATATTACAAGATCAACACGTTCTTATTCTATAAAACATGGTGCAGTTGTGTCTAACATTTGTTGGTTGGATCTAAAAACAATTTCTATAATCACCCAAAGTTGCTTAAAACAAGAACACGGTTCTTATAACATGCATTTGATCATCCTACGTTTCTTAGAACAGGACTATAGCGTTCTTAAAACAAGTGCTCATGATTCATGAAGCAAGTGTGTTACTTCAAATGTTTAAGCATCTCCACGGTTATGAGTTTTTCCGCAGGAAAAAATACTGCGTGATTCAATTTCTAGCCTTTTAAGAATCTTAGATTATTTGAATATGAGTGTTTGCATCTACTGTATTTTTAGAGGTGACAATATAATGGCAAGAAAATATTAATGCTGATCTCAAATCTAAAGTTGTTGAATCTACTGTTTGCTTTAGCGGTGGATTTCTCCTAACGTGAATTTAAGATCAGCTTTGAATCTAATATCCGAGGAATCAACCATAACCTTAAGGTGGATTTCACCTAATGAGAATTTAAGATCAGCCTGCAATCTAAGATCCGAGGAGTCAACCGCAGCCTTAGGGCACATTTGTAAGGAAAAATTTTTACTTCAAGGCAATGGTCAACACTCTCATACTGCACGGACGGGGCGCCTTGGCCATTCAATCCGACATAATGGACGGGTAAGAAAAAAACAATGAAGAAAAAGTCGAATATTTTCATCATTTAATACTAATTTACACATTTTTTTTTTTGATTTTTTTTTTCTCTTAACCATCCATCTATTTCAAATGGACGGTCTTACTCAGATAGCCGGGTGAGTTTGGATAAGAGTCACTCACTATACACATACACATACAAAAAAACAAAAATAGTTATTTCCATGGTTGGATGCTGTTTTTTTTATTTTTGTTCCATAATAAAAAATGCATTTATGACGACACTTATTTGACCAAAGCTTTTAGGGAGGAAATGCATATTCTGCAACCATTTTTAGCAACATAAAATAAAAAATGACCATTCGACTAAAGAGGTAGTCTGTTGTTTGTGTGTACGCACATCATCAAGCTGCATGTGAAAAAGGCCTTTTATATATATATATATATATATATATATATATATATATATATATATATATATATATATATATATATATATATATATATATATATATATATATATATATATATATGAGAGATTTGAAATTATTCTCATCCAAAACTCACCTCTAATATACACAATTATATATATATATATATATATATATATATATATATATATATATATATATATATATATATATATATATATATATATATATATATATATATATATATATATATATATATATATATATATATATATATATGATACTTGTCATCCATAATATGGAAAAAGGTTTGTCTGATCCACAGCTTCGTTTATTAGCAGGAGAACCCACTAGCGATCGAAAACTTCATGTGTAAGGAAAGAATGCCGGACCGAAAAAGGCACATAAGTTGTAAAGGAGCAGCAAAGCACGAAGGTTTGTCTGCTAGTGTTAAAGGCAATTTACACATTGATGCCTGCTTTTTCATGTGGCTGATATGTGCAATTTTCCATTTGCACTTTCAGGTTATTTGCGATTGTTGCTTTCACTATAATTGAATTGAAAGCTTAATATACATTGCATGATCAATAAAACGAGTTAGGGGTTTGGAAAATGAATTAGCTGCCAAAGGGCAGTCAGTAAAATAGCAAGCGTTTGCTCATCTTGCTCAAGGAATGAGGTCAGTTGCTATGGCGAACTTCAATGGTGGAGAATTTCATGACAAAATATGTAACAATTCACACTTAATCATCGAAATTGAACACTAATAATTCGCAGTAGAAGACACCACTGAATCGAATTTGGCTCATGAACGAGAATTCTTGATCTTTCTCAATATCTCTCTCAATTTAGAAATACAAGATTTGAATTGATGCCATTTCATTGATTGATTTCTCCTAAACGAAAGATTATACTTGAATCCAGAAGGATAGAAATTGATATGAAAACATGCCACTGCCATATTTATTATGAATTTACATATCCAGCCTATCATTGAATCCAAAGTTTATGTCAATATTTAATAATTCATATTCTTAGAAATCACAACTAACCACAACTTTGTTAATCATAATTGAATTGTTGGTCTATCCTTCAACCAACAAAAAAAATGTTTAAGTTGATAATCATGCTTGAAGGCCTACATTTACAACATTTACATTCAAACATTTCAGTTCTGCACATAAAGTTTGGCCCCCATCAACTCGAGCCTATCTAAGATCTAGAATTCTCATCTGATTTCGAGATCCAATATGGGGCTAATAAAGTTTGACCCGACGTTTGAAGGTTTATTTAAAATCCACATTCTCTGTCACACTACAATGTAGGACGTGACATAGAATCTCATAATTGCAAAAATTTGATTGAGCGACAGAAGGTGCCCTCGAAATCGACGATTTCAGATCACCTGGAATTTTAAATCCAGGGCGAACTGACGTGATTTAACGGGTCTCGTTTCTCGCGCCAAACGAAAACAACGCGAACGGGAGCCTGGAGAGGATTTCAAATTCTACTCGATTTGGTCGACAACGTCTAGTCCCCTCTCTCTCTCTTTTTCCCTGTGTGTGTGTACGGGCGCGATGAGCTCACCCCTGAAATTTCGTCTGTCTCCGGTCGTTGAGAGCACTCTCCGGCGACTTCGTGAAGAGCGGTCGCTAGGTGCGCCGGATGCTAGCGCTCTCGAAGGGCTGAGCTCCCTCCCGGAGGAAACCGCGGTTGATATACTCAATGGGATCGCGGCTGGAAGAGTTACCAACCTTTCCGCCGCTATCATCTTATCAGTGAAGATGCACCGTGGCACCGGCCGAACCTCAGGAAGTGCCAGTCCCGTCGGCTCACCAGTGACCCCCACAGAGCAAAAGAAATGTACGTTTGTCTCTCTCTGGTTTAGTGAGTGTCCTTTCCGATGATCTTAGTTGGAATTTCCAGGGGCGCATGCTTTATTCGCACTTTCCAGATGGCTAGATATATTGCCTGTAGTTTTCTGGTTGAGATATTGGAACTGGGAAGTGCGTGGACGTCAAGTTGCTGAACTCGAATTTCGTTATGACTTATGCAGCGTTTGCATTAGAGAGAGCGAAAATGGCCTCTCCTTTATTTCTGCAGATCGTTGCAGACTTTTGATATCAATAGAATGCTCAGGAACATGCATAAATAATTAATGTTATCGTAATTTACCTTTTGATATCGCTTGAGCGGTCGACTGTTGAGTGATTGACGGCTCATCGGCATTATCATACATGAAGGCTATACGAATAATCCAGAGCTCCCAAATCCGCACGGGTCCATAACTGCTTGCCGTTCACTGGTGTTCAGAAATGCAAACATGCCTACGACCTCTCAGCATTTGGTGGTTCTGGGGGAACTCGAATTTCGGAAGGCATTTCTAATCTTATGTTACATTGGGGAGTAAGTTTCACCTAAGAATTGTGTCTTGACGCTATTGACTGACTTGGTTTACTTGTGTCGTTGTTTCTATCCTTTATTTTTCGAGAATATGCAGACAAAGACTTGAAAATGCAATATCAGTTGACAAAATCCTTCAGTTGAAGGATTTGCCCATGTCCACCTTTGAGGAGGAAGTTTGGAGAGCAATAGGAAGACACTGCGTCCCAAATGGAAGATTGAAACAGGTTGGTTTTTTTATAATGTTTAGGAACAGCAAATGCTTAACTGCATATGTGGTCCTGTGGAGAAAGATTTAGTCGGTATTTATGTGCATTTTCTGGGTTAATTATAAGATTCAGGTTAAAGAAAAATGCAAGTTCCTGTTTTCACCGGTTCTGCTCTTTCACAGCACTTCATGCTTTTGAGTGGTTAGAAACTGAGACCTTCAGTTTTGGTTCAACAAAATCATATTGTTCTACACAACGGCTCAAATATGATTGAAATTCAAGTGATCGATATTGCTATGTGGGCAGAAAAATTAATGTTGCTCTCTTTCAATGTAGCATTGGCTCAGACACCGAACTAACCAAAGAAGGTTAGACAACATGTACTTTGTGTCAAGTCAAAGTTGACGCTCTACTGTCCCAAAATTGAATGAACAGGAGCTTTCTATAGCACTTTTAGCATTTATATTGGGGGAACATCTTTGTCCCAAGTCAAAATTGATGCTTTACTGTCCCAAAATTGAATGAAATGGATGCTGCTTAGAGCACTTTCAGCATTTATGCATAGAGAAATGTGTGCTTTACACAATCAAAGATTTCCTCTTGCCATATCTAAACGCTGCTCTTTCTGTTATTAAGACAACTTTGCATGACTGTCTGAAAGTTATATTCATTTACTCAAGATGATGTTTTGCCTAAATCTACAGGAGTCTGAATTTATACGTAAGAACTTTGATACACCTTTTAGAGCATCATCTAAACTATTTCTAAAAGTCACCTTCAGCATCTACTGCAACCAGAATCACTTGGTTCAGTCCATCTTAGCAGCATTTTTTGACCTTCAAACCTCTGCTGAGCAATGAGAAAGGGCTACGTACATACAGTTATGCACATGCGTGCATATATGCTGTTGGCTATATACATTTTCAACATGTGTAATCATGACTTTTTCCCTAATTAGTAGCTATGAGACATTTCCTCTGCTGCTTTAATTTAGCAATACATGATAAATTATATAATACTAGAGATCGTACAGGGATACAACTTGCCTGTTCTCCTTCCTTTTCCCACAGGAAGTCCTGATCACATACTTTTAACATGACATAAAGTACCATCATTGAATTTCATGGAACACAGGGAAAATCGTGCAAATAACTTGCATGGCATTTAAGCATCATAAATGGTAAATGCACCACTTCTAATATTCCTAAAATTGTGCATATCCAAAATTAATTAGGTATTGTGACAGAAGATTCCTGGTGGATTCCCTGACACATTAAAAGACTGCCTAAACCTTATTTTTTGACTTGCCTGCCATTTTTTAAAATATTGTATTGCAGTTGATGGCATGGCTCTATGTCTGTAATGATTCCTTCCATTAGTGCAAGCCACATAATGTTTTAAGTGGTTTGTCGACAATTAAAACTTCATTTATAAGTTGAACTGCTGTTGAGACCACTGTTTGCTGATTTGATTTGTAGAATCAGGATTGGGATTCTGGGAAAACTCATCAGTATCATTGTCTCGTCGACCATAATGGTAACATCAGTTTTAAGGTGAACTCCAGGTTCTGGATGTATCTTTGGCACTGTTCCACTTTGTTGTTTCTTCAAAATTGATCTCTGAACTATATCGTAGCTGTAGATCTTGGCATCTCTATTTTATGCCGTCATGCTTAAAAAGCAGGTAATGAAAGATGCTCTGATTGCTTGTCTTGGGTTTCATAGATTGTAAAATGTAAACTCTGATATAAATGATAATGTGCAGAATGTTTGGTCATGATCGACCTTGTGCCTTTCTTCTGTTCTTTATGTTTTTATCCTCCTGAGGAAAGTAAGCTTTGTGCAACAACATCAGTTTTCCTTGTGTAAGATTACTGGAAGCCTCTTTGGAGTTGGTAGGGCCTTGTTATATTGTATTTCCATTCCATTTGAGCTGCCATTCCCTGTCTATTTTCTTTTATTTATGTCTCTGCATTGTTCTTGTCCTTAATGTTGTTTAATAGCCTTCTATGGATCCATCATTGTTACCCTGATGAGTCTAGGCATATCTTCTAAATAGATATGGTACAGTGTACATATTACTTTCTTAGTTTCTTATATTCCTGTTTGTCTGAAGATGTTAAGTATCAAATGCTAGTTAATGTTCTGCAACTAGTGTTTTGTTTGACGTGGTCAAATTCTTCAACAAAAACCTGATTGTATGAAAGAAAATATTGTGAACAATTTGAATGCATTTGTTGTAGAAGGGCAGCACAGTGGAAGGGGCAAAAATACATGGAAAAAGTTTTATGATGAAGTTGTTCCTTTTCTTGTTTCAAATCTTGATTCACTCTGCTTTTCAATGTCTCTTAAGAGGTTACTATGCATGTTGTTTCAGTTGGCTAATTGGAGGTCATTGAAGTTTTCCATGCTAGTTCTATATGGCCATCAAGTATCACTTTCTCATTTGTGTACAGGGTCCATATTTTCATGACACGACTAATATCCTTCAAAGAGTCCTAGGCGATGACAATGTTTTGTTGGTCAAGTTTGCTGAAACAGAGAATGCTAGTGGATCTAAACTTCACTTACCTCAGTATACAAATATTTTTCACAATGTTGCAGATGATGGAATTTATGTAGGATTACGGCTTTATCGTTTTTTTGGTAAATATCTCCCTTTATGTTTAATCTTTAAATGTTTTTGTTAGTAGGACAAGGAAACCAATTCTATAAGAATTATTGAGTATGATTCTTTTGAGCAAATAGCATAGTGCGTACGTGAGTCATGGTAGCGAAATGTAATGCATTTTGTATCATGCCGGATTACTTGTGCAAGAGAAATTGGGGGGTTGTTTGATTGATGATCTGAGATCCGAGGGTTGATGGTGAGATGGGCCTCCTCCATAGTGTTACTAAACTTTGTATTTTAAATCTACTGATTTGAAGTCTGAGGAAGATGCAAGATCCATTGATCTTTCATGAGAGAAAGAGATAGGAGAGGGGGGTGGTTTGGACTTAAGATGCATGCATTTTAGATCTGCAAGGGGGATTGAGGTGGGAAAGGCTGCATGTTTTGTACCATCTCTCTCTCTCTCTCTCTATATATATATATATACATATATACATGTAAATCGGAAGTGGGGTACTCCATGTAGATGGTCTTCCTCCTAATTAGAATGTTTTTCCTTTTAAGCTTTACTCTTTCTGTTTGTTAGATATGGTTAAACAAGGTTCTATGTTGTTTATGCTCTTGCTTGATCACTATGCTGTTAAATCCATCAAGCAATTATGGTTCTTAAAACCTTAATGTATTAGTTTTTCCATAGTCACAAAAAAAATGTTCTTTCGAAAAAAACACATTAAAAACTCGAAAAATGGGTCAGCCAAAGAAAGCAAAAAATGTGTTTTTTGAGAAAAACTCCAAAAGGTATTTATATATATGTTCATTTTTTTTGTGTTTTGTGTTACATTTTTTGCTACCACATTTTTATTTTTTGCATTTTACTTTTAAGATTTTTTTAATTGTTTTAAAATTTACCGAGATTTTTCCAAGAAAAACAACTTTAGCGTATTATACTTGAGAAAAACCTCCCGGTTAAAACCCATAAATGATATTTGTGACTATGATTTATTTTCCTATCTGAGCATTTTGGAGGGACACCAGTTGATTTCTATATCATTCAATGTTGTGGTTTCATTTGAGTATACTGTTGAATGGATTTGCTTCTGAAGTGGCCTGATTGTTAAATTTTCTTCTTAGTTTACAAAGATGGTGGGAAAGAGGAGAAGAAGAAGAACAAGTATTCTTCTGTGAAGTGTTTTTTTGTTCGCACAGAGTCAAGAGCTGCTATTGACCAAGCAGAGGATTATATCTTGTCAAACAAATCAATTACTGAAGCTAGGGCTATGTTTATGCATGTACATACGCTTGAACACTTGTCAAAGTATATGGCAAGGTAACTTGTTTGAGTACAACCAAATTTTGTCACTTAGGGGGCAAGGGTTGTTGCACCAAGGATCGCTTCAATAATTGCTACCGAATGTTGGGAACATGATGCAGATTTTCTCTTACTTTGTCAAAGACTATAGAGTTACCAGTTGATCTTAGGGCAGTGAATGTTGAATTTATTGACGACATACCGTGCTTGGTATGGAGATAATATTTTCACTCATGACCTTCCCAAATTTTTTTCTTTATTTTGAGGCTATTCACTGATTTAACTTTCAGTGCTGACTTATTTCTCAGGATGATAACAATGTGGCAGTTTTTGATGATAATGGCAAGCCACTAATTCACACAGATGGGACTGGGTTTATATCTGAAGATTTGGCTTTGAGATGTCCAAAAGAAGTAGTAAACGTAAATTGACTTTTCCCCAATTTCTTTATGGGAACTTCCCTTTTCTAATTTCAATTCCACCAAAATTCTGAAATTTATTATGAACATGGTTTCTTGTCACAGAACTTTCTTTTGATGAATGATGGACACTGTTATTATAGATTAATTAAATGCTACTTCTCTATGCGCACATTCACAATTGCCTGTATCACATCATATCTCTTGTGGTTGTGGGGCATCTCTTAAGTCAGCAGGATGGTTGGCCACAGTAGACAACTCTCTCTTTTTTTTCGTTCCCTCTTCTCTTCCTCTCTACACACATACACATTATGTCGTCTACTGCTAAGCAAGTTAAAGAGAAGACTGTATTAATGAATTATAATTATACTTTTTAAAGTTTTAATGTCTGGCACTGGTGCACTTTTGCAGTTTTGCCTGATTTAGTTTCTTATAAAAATCTTATGTTCCTTTATGATTATCTAGTAGTTTCTCCTTCTGTTTCTTCTTCAATGTGACATTGTTTATATGTGCTTATTTGGATGGAATATCATTAATTTACTGATCTGACCTATCCCTGTTACTATATTCACTTCTTTTGCCTTGTAGTACTTTGCTCAGTATTTCTGCCCTGAATTTATGGAAAGACAAGAAACCTTTTGTTACTATGTCCAAATTATTGTTATGTTTAAGTTTATATGGTATATTTTTTCCACAACACTCCCTTATGCCCAAATCATTATTATGTTTGTTTATATTGTATATTTTCCACAACATTCTCTATCATGTATTGATGTTACTTTTTATTTTTTTCCTTGATTCCCCATCTTTTGCAGGGTCTATTTGGGAAGGAAAAGAACATGTTATGCAAGAGGAGGAAATGTGATGCTGAGGATCCGGTGTCTAGATTTTCTATATCCTCTGTTTTGTAACTAGTTAACTTTCTTGCATCTTGACTATGTTCTGATCCTTATTTCTTTGTTGTTTCAGCCATTGTTAATACAGTTTCGTCTTTTTTACAAGGGTTATGCAATAAAAGGAACAGCCCTTATTAATAAAATGGTACATCCCTGCCTACTCTCCTCCATTGATTATGAAAAATTCCTTACTTTTCCTTCACTCTGTCAAGGTCTGCCAAAAAACTCATTATTCTTGCCATTTATTGAGTGATGTTGGTATCATTCTGAGCGAAGTCTTTAATTTGGGAAATTTTCTACTGTAAAACATTTTGTTTCCATTTTCCCTTTTTGCAACCAAAACAAATTTATATACTAAAAAAAAATGCTAACTGGTGTCTATACTCCAAGCCCTTAAAAAGGCCAGGTGGCATCTAGGTTGAACTGGTTGACCTGATGAGGACATAAACATCATTTATTCCAACATTTATAGCATTTGTTCAGAAGAACAGTAAAAAATCAGAGTTACAAAATCACATAATTTTTACATTTTTGGGCCAAAAAACATTAAATGTTTTACTTTATTTCCTGCATATTTGTCTGAAGGTGGTCCTTGATTCTAGACTTGTGCCTTGGATTCTCAAGTGTGGGTCTGACTATGTAGGGAGCAAGGTATACAATATGATTGCAACCTGCCAGTATTGTCTCAATTGTCTTAACAAATTTGTGCTGGATCTTTAAGCCCTAGTATATATATTTTTCTTAGGAATAATTCATCACTAAATTCTGAACATTGTATCGCTAAACATGTTATTATATCTGTTTCCATGAAGTGCAGATTAAAGTATCATATTGAAAATGATAGCTTCAAATTGATAATCAATAGAACTAGTTTGCTGCTTTCTAATTTTGTGTTTTCCCCTTGTTTGAGTGTAGCTGCCCCCAAATACAATTCAAGTACGCGACTCGATGGTGAAGGTTTATCAAGATAAGCTTGCGAACACTCACTCAATCAATTCCTTTGAGATTGTCTCAACTAGGTAGATAATCCACAAACATTTGTGATGTCTCGAGAAACTATTATGGAGCTTTTCAATTTTCTTTTGTTTACTTGACTTTCATAATCTTCCCATGTGTAAGGGTGTTCATAACTCACTTCTCGTGTCCAAGTTGCATGTCGAGACCAACCTATTCTTGACCCAACCCATGCAATTTTGCTTTAATTAATAAAGGTGATCTTTGAAATGTATGAGTTGAATTTTTTATGATGCTGTGCTTGGTACTAAAAAAGCAACCTCCATTGCTGACTTTTTCTCTTTCATGTAAATGCAATTTTTTTTTCTTTGGAAAAATTAACAATTGCCTAAGGTTGTCTTTGTTGGTCTGTGTTAAGTTATTTAAGAGCAGGTCGGTTGGGTCTACCTGGCACCAACAACCAAACCGAGTCAAAATTCTAAAGTTTGGACTCTACTCAAGCTCGGTCCAGCCTTTTTAATTCCAGACCTGCTTGAACTGGTCCATGTGCAGTGCCATCCATGTGAATAATGCTCATTTTGTGTGTGTGTGTGTGTGTGTGAGAGAGAGAGAGAGAGAGAGAGGGGGGGGGGGGGGGGGGGGGGGGGGGGGGGAGAGGGAAGTTGCGATAGCGATACGGACGCGTATCGTACGATACGTATCGTATAGGTCAAGAAAACCTATACGATACGCTATTTAAAGACGATACACGTCCGTATCGTGGCCGTATCGCATGATACGTGCGATACGGTGGCCGTATCGCATGATACATGCGATACACCCCCGTATCGCACGATACGGGGGAAAAATTAAAAAGGGGCCGTCGGGCCCCTTTTTTACGCCTTGTTTTAGAACAGACACTCCTCTCTCTCTCTTTTCTTGTTTGTAAACGCTACAAGAGACGTGGGAGGGAGAGATTTTCTCTATTTCCATCAAGTTTTGCCGGTGAAGAAGCTTTCTTTCTCGTAGT
>JAANDH010002329.1:0-12316 GCA_011799765.1 Nymphaea thermarum | reverse complement strand
AAATCTTAGATGTATGTTGTGGTAGGAATGACTTTAGATGAATGTTGTGGTAGGAATGTTTTACATTATTCCAATCACATAGGATAAAAGCATCCATGCATTCTCACCCACTTTATTTCACTTATGATCACAAGCACCTCTCCAAAAGAACTTAAGCAAGAGGGGATGGAGCTTTAACTAGGTGGTAACCGAATTAGAGAAAAATCTCAAACCTACTTAAAGTCTTAAGAGAACACTAAAGTGATTTCAAGATTTCACTAGTTTTTCAAATGACATTTACTAATTCTATTTTTTCCTCAAAATATTTCACATTTTCAAGTAACTCTTCAAGAGTCTTTTTAAAAGTTTGAAACATCAAATTTTCAATATTTTCTACACCGCATATAGAATCAAAAAGATGTTTAAGTTAAAACGAAATGCATCAATGATAAACATAGCCCTTGGGTTGATTACCCCCGGTAAAGGCGCTGGGAACGGTCGACCCTCGTACCGACGGGCGAGTCCCTTTCTTTCTTATTTTAAAACAAAAACCTTATTTTTCTGGAGCACTCCAAAACCAATGAAAATTTTGGGATGCAAACAACAACCCTTACATACATAAAAGCCTTTGATCCTAGAACAACGAGTGGTTTCTTTATTGGTTATCCAGAAAGATCGAAAGACTATAGGTTTTATTGTCCATCTCATACACCACATATTGTAGAAACAGATAAGGCTAAGTTTCTGGAAGATGACTCATTTGGATTAGATGCATTACAAAACCTCATTTTTGAGGAAATACAAGATACTGAAAGTAGACCTGCTAAAGAGAATGCAAGTGTGTATGATTATGTTGTCTCTCATGATGATATGAATGCAAATCATAGGGTAATGCATCAGATACAGATGAATTAAATATAGATCATACTGATGAACACGAATAGGATGTTGACATACCAATTGAAAATGATCAATTTCCTGTTCGTAGATCTGCAAGAGCCAGGAGATCTGCCATATCATCAGACTATGTGGTATACCTATAAGAGCCCAATGATTTCATAGATGTTGATGGGGATCCTTTCATAATCAATGAAGCCGTTGAAAGCAAACAATACAGGTTCTGGATTAATGCCATGAAAGAAGAGCTTGACTCTATGGCTAAGAACCAGACATAGAGTCTTGTGTCATTGCCTAAAGGGGTAAAACCCGTCGGGTGTAAATGGGTCTATAAGACCAAGAGAGACTCTAAAGGCAACATAGAGAGATACAAGGCACAATTGATTGTTAAAGGATTTACACAAATGGATGGCATTGACTATAATAAGACATTTACCTGTCTCTGCTAAAAAGTTAATGAGGATTGTCCTTGCACTTGTAGCTCATTTTGACTTAGAGCTACATCAGATGGATGTGAAAATGGCTTTCGCGAATGGTGATTTGGATGAAGAGGTATATATGAATCAACTTCAAGGGTTTTCTGAGAGTGGTAAAGATCATTTGGTTTGCAAGCTTAATAAAGCAATTTATGGACTTAAACAGGCGTCACGTCAATGGTACATTAAGTTTTTCGAAGCCATTACGACCTTTGGGTTTACAGAAAACATCATTGATCGATGTGTGTACCTTAAGACATGTGGGAGTAAGTTCATAATTTTGACTTTATATGTGGATGACATTTTACTTGCTTCAAGTGATCTTCAATTGCTAACAGACCGCATCTCATTTTGAGATGAATGACATGGGTGATGCTTCATTTGTTCTCGGCATTGTGATTCGTCGAGATAGATCTAAATGTGTTTTAAGTCTCTCCCAATCAGCATAAATCAATAAAGTACTTAAATAATATGGGATGGAGAATTGTTCTCTTATTTCGGCACCCATACCTAAAGGGGATAAATTGAGCCTAAATGATTGTCCTAAGGACGAATTTGAAAAGGTACAAATGATCAACATTCTATATGCAAAAGCGGTTGGCAGCTTGCAGTATGCACAGATTTGCACTAGGTCTGACATTTCCTTTGTTGTTGGCATGCTTGGTAGATTTCAGTCTAATCCAGACATGAGACATTAAAAGGCCGTAAAGAGAGTCATGCGATACTTGCAAGGGACAAAATATTACATGTTGACATATCGCAAGGTGGACTATTTAGAAGTGATTGACTATTTTGACGTCGATCTTGGAGGATGTACCGATAGTGGAAAGTCTACTACTGGTTTTGTCCTCCTTCTATCAGGAGGTGTCATCTCATGGGGGAGCAAAAAGCAGACTGTGACTGCTGCTCACACCATGGAAGCAGAATTCATTGCATTATATGAGACTACATCACAGGCAATTTGGATAAAGAATTTCATTTCACAGCTCAAGATAGTGGATTCCATTGATAGACCACTTAAGGTTCACTGTGATAATGAAGCTGCAGTGTCCTTTTTCAACAACAACAAAAGCACTACTTCTTGTAAGCATATGAAACTTAAGTATTTTGTTGTTAAAGAAAGGACAGAGAATCAACTAGTGTGTATTCAACATATTTGGACTACAGATATGGTTGCAGATCCTCTTACTAAAGCGCTAGCATCTGGTATGTTCTTTATATGTTAAGAGGATGAGTTTCTGTAGTTCAATGTAAGCACACTATTATGCAAACATTTATTAATGTGATCACATACAGTTTGTTGATTCTCATTAAGTTTGTTGTCTAGTTATTTTGTATTCTCATTTGTTTATTGAGAAGTTTTGTAAGACAACAAAGTGAGACCTTGGAGTGGATTTTAAGGCTAATCCATTCATTTTGTTTACCCTTGATATCGACTTGGACTAATGGGAGATTGTTGGGATTTCTCCATCTGGATAGTCCGGCGTCGATACAAGTCCATATCCGTTTCGGACCCTTAAGTATAAATACAAGACTCGTGTCTTGTGATGGTGTGAGACACATTCAGTTTTACCGTCTGGGTAATCGGTTCCCTTAGCCATACGTGAGTTGCCTGTCTCCATCACTGGGCTGCTATGGCTGAGAAGAGAAACTCACTGCCGCCGCCGCTACCTCCACTGGGGAACGACTCTATGGGGACTATAGCCGTTCTTCCAACAACCGCCGACATTCAGTCGGCGGTCGCGTCGACAGGTTCTTCTTCCGCCCTATATAAAACACATTGATCTATGAATGGTTTTCGATTTCTGTATTTTCGTTTGTGCGCTATCTTTGATTCCTCGCAAAGCTCCAACAGAGAGGGCTTTGGTATTTTGGTCATAAAATGCGAGGACGTGAAAGTCCACCTACTCCTACTAACATGTCGCAAGAGGATTAATCTCACTGTTAGGGTCAGAGAAGAATTTCTCTTCCTTTCCCTTGCTTTGAGAGGCTGAAGTTGAATCGATATCAATGGGATCCCTGCATGGTTCAACTTACACATAGTAGTCTCAACCCCTTTATGGTATAGGAACACAATTCCCCACGAGTCAAATTGGAGACACCCACATAATGCGCCCCTACCCTGCCTGCCCATTTGGGCTGGGGCGAGTTGACCCTATACAGCCCAATAGTTTATTTTTTTAATATTATTTTATTTAAATATATATAATTAAATACATTCACTATAACTAATAATATTTATATATTATATTAAGTAATATGTTTTTACTTTAATTGTGGACGAGCCCATCTTCTTATCTGGCTGGGTTTACCTGATGCCCAAAGGGAGATGAGGGAATTTTAGCTATTCTTAAGCAATGGAAATTTTTAGAAAATATTAACTTTTTCCATTTTCTATATTTTGTCCATGCCAAGATTGCAGACTGGGGGTGTTATGGGCATTTTGTAATTCACAAAAACAGGATGACACATATAACAAGCTTCACTCCACACTCTTCCAAGCCAATCTCCCTCATGTAGTGCATTATCTGCTGGAGGATCCACTTCCTAATTTCATTCATCACAAAATAATACTACCAAAAACCCTCATACGTACAATTATGTTGTCACCAATATAATAATATTGTCTCAATCTTCATTCCACTTCCTAGGGGTAGGAAAAACCCACAAAAAATCAATTATATGTCGATTTTGATCTAAATTAGCTTGGTCCTCAACCATTGTGGTTCAAATCGATGAAGGTGAACTCAAAAAAGAAGAAAAAAGAATAGAGCGATATATATTAGAAAGCTAATTTGATCCATTCAAACAAGAAAACCAAAAAAAGACCCATAAAAATGTCAAAAGGAGAGAATTTTTGACCTATGTTAATTATGCAAACTAAGAAACTTTATGAGAGCCTTTCGTTTAATCCAGGAAATAGATTGTGCTTTCTCTCACGTCCATTTCCCCTTCGTTTGGTCTATTGTGGTCCTTGCATGAAATAAATATATACAAGTGCACGAGTACTTTCCATGTTGCATGCTTGTGTGTTACTGTTTCTTCTTGTCAAATTGATTACCCATTAAGAAATCCACCATGTTGTCTTGGAAAATGTTTTTTGAGTACTTTCTCGCATGGTTTTTTACCATCCGATAGAAGACCAAAACGTTCACCCAACTCTTTAACCACCTACCATGATGACCTAAGTTAATCATGCAAACTTGAAAAGTTTATGAGCACCTTTCATTAAATAAGTACTTTCCATGTTGCCTGTTTTTGGCATGCTTGCTTGTGTGTACCTGACATGTTTCTTCATGTCAAATTGATTAAGAACTCCACCATGTTGTCTTACAAAATGTTTTTGAGTACTTTCTGTGAGCATGGTTTCCTAACATTTGAGAGAAGGCGTTACTACATTGAAAAATTATAAACTGCCCTGATAGGGTTTAGGGTTTAGGATTTAGATCCAACGTAGAGGCGTTTATTTCCATTGATTGCTCATCAATTGACGGTGGCTGAAGGACTGCAGCCGCGCCACCCCGTAACTTCCGCCCCGTTACGATCTGCTAGTCCTTGTAGTCGATCACCGCCTTTGACTCGATTGCGTCGTTCCACAGGTACGCCGGGTTGGTGGACAGCGCTCGAGTCCCAGACCCATAGGCAGCAGCAGTCTATACCCGAGAGCAGCCACTTGTGTGGGTTCATGCTGAGCGAGTCGCATAGTTCAACCCCGTCGAGGTAAGGCCTGAACTCGGGCAGATGCAGGCGCTGCCTGCGTAGGCCACATCGACATGCAACCAAGATCCAAACTCGGCCGCAACCTCGCCGTGCTGCTCCACGGAGTCCACGGCATTCGAGGACGTCGTCCCACTGTCGCGCAAAGATACAGTGGCACCAGCCCTGCTGCTACGTCCGCTTGCATGGCCACTTGGACCAAGGTGGGTGAGAGCGCAAAGTCATGGCTGGCTGATGTTGGCAGTGCCCGGATGTTGGTTGGTGCAATCCGGGCAAGCTTACATGCCTTGCCGAATGTGGACTGGGTCTGATCGGAGGCGTACACAACCAGACGGCCGCCATTGGTGCCGCCCATCTGGTTGAGCACGTTGGCAGTGCCCGGATGTTGGTTGGTGCAATCCAGGCAAGCTTACATGCCTTGCCGAATGTGGAGTGGGTCTGATTGGAGGCGTACACAACCAGACGGCCGCCATTGGTGCCGCCGATCCGGTTGAGCGCGCGCTCGCAAGCAGCAACGACTGTACACAACATGGCCTCACTGATGGTGCCATGGATGACACCGCTGCCACTGTTGCCACCGGCGAACATGAAAGATGAGGGCAGCTTAAGGAGGTTGGCTAGCCAGTCCATGACAACCGTCTCCAGGTCAGTGGCCACCGGCGACGCTAGCCAGTTGAAGCCAACGACATTGAAGGAGGAAGACAGCATCTCGCCGAGGAAGCCGGTGGTGCTGTACGTCGCTGGGAAATACACAAAGAAGTTGGGGCTAAGCCAGTGTGTGATTGCCGACATGATTAGCCTCCGAACATCGTCAACAATATCGTCCAGCGGCTCCGATTGGTACGGCGCCGAGTCTGGCAGGGGTTTTAGGAGATATCCTGGCTTGACGACACACTCCTCGATGTTCTTGTAGTAGTCGGCGATGAAGTCTACCATGATAGGAGCTTGTTTCTTGAAATCTTCTGCCTGTAAGGGCTGGAACCCTTCAGCCATGCAGTCAGGATTGCATGAATCCAGGCTTCCCATCTCTCTAGAACAAATCCTATAACAGAAGAATCAACCTCAGCAAAATGGTACGTAGCTACCCGAAAACTAAGCCAAAATCCAATTATCAGATCCGAATTAGATTCAAAATTTCAGTTTATATCCAAATCAAGAATTCCAAAACTCTTTTCCCTCTAGAATTCAAATTTAGATTGTCGAATTTTGAATTTTGGCCCCAAAACTCTCTTCCCTCTTGAATTCAAACTTTTAATTTCAACTTTTGAATTTTGGCTTCAAAATTCTCTTCTCTTGAATTCAAATTTTAAATTTTGGCTCCAAAAAAATTTGAAATTTGCATGAAAATCTTGTTAAATTAAAAAAAAAAAAAATCGAATTTTGAATTTTGGCCCCAAAACTCCCTATAAATACCCTCATATTCTTTTCTCTTGAACATGTGCCAACCCTTGGAAAACCTCTTGTGCTTCCTCATTTGAAAATCGAAATTTTCTTTAGTTCTCTCCATTTATCTCTTCTTCTCAAACTTCGGAGCAAGCTTTTCCAAGTTTAAATTCTTCAAATGAGAACAAAGGGATCTCGTGGTGGTTCATCACCTTGCAGTTTCATACAAGGCGACTCCAAGATCATTCAAAAGAGATGGCTCATTTCTAATATCATTCATATTCGAAGTATGTAATCCTCCATTTTTATTTTCTCATTTCCTCTTGCCACCTACCCATTGCGGTGCAAAAAAGCTCAAATGATTCTTTATCCATAATTGAGAGTTATATCTTGAGTGCACCGAGAGTATGAGAAAAATAGAATAAATTTCATTTCTTCATTTTATCCCAAAAAAATATGCTTGTTATATTGTCTTACTCATCATATATGATTGAAATGATGTTCATGCATGCTGTTCTAATTTTATTTTTAATTAATGAGCAAATGCACGGTGATAATGAGTGTTTGGGTAGAGATTTTTATTCATTCTTATGTTGATTTTGAGGTTGGCATTTGTCCAACCCAGAAAATGCATTCATTAATATGTACATGTTAATATACATTTTCATGTCAATCTCACTTTTAGTTTTTTTTTTAATCACCCGATTAGGGACCCCAATGAATGCTTTCCTACGTTGTTCTCCATTCCATGTATTTTTTATTTTATTTCATACCCAATGGTGAGATAAATCAATTTTCTTTTAATAGTTGTGGTTTTTATATTCACACACTAAAATATTTAGAATCATATTTTTCAAAAGATTTTCAAAACCAAATACCCTCTTTAATGCGGCTTTGGAGACTTACTTAGGCTCTTGCATGAGCCGAAGTTTCTATCCGGCCTACATAAAAATTGAAGTCGAATATTTTCAAGTCATTTCTTCATTTTCATTCTCATTAAAATATATATGTATATATATGTTATATACACATATGTCTATATGGGTACCTTTATTTGTTTTTCTCTTTTTCTGATTTAACAAGTTCTTTTCCAAATTCTTATGCACATACATATATAAATGAACACATTTATGTGTGTTTCATTTTCTCATTTTCTCTTTCTCTTTAAAATCTTTCTCTCTCATTTTGAAAATCTTCTCATCTTTTTCTATTTGATTTAAACTTCTTTTTCACAATCTTTCATATACGAATACATATGTATGTATATACATATATATGTATATATAAGTATGTTTATGTATACGTATCTTTCTTTCTTTTAAATCTTTTGTTTTGTGATTTTCAAAATCTTTTTTTCTCTACATTCCTCTTACATTAAAGTCTTTTATCTTTTCCATTATTTTGAACATTTTTCTCTCAAGAACTTTTCATTTGTCAACTTCACCAACACTAAACTTCAAGTAATGTCTCAATATTGGATTCATGCTTGATGGTCTACAACTTCATTCCATTTTCAAAACTTTTCTTCCTTCATAAAAATATTTATGTCAATTATAAATAAAAAAATCTTAGATGTATGTAGTGGTGGGAATGCTCTTAGATGAATGTCATGGTATGAATGAATGGTTTTATTTTAATCATGTAGGATCAACGCATTCATACGTTCACATTCACTTAACATCACAAATAATCACAAACACATCTCTAGAGGAACTTAAGCAAGATGAGATAAAGCTCTAATTAAGTAGTAACAAAATGAGAGAAAAACCTCAATCCTACTTAAAGTCTTAAGATATTTCTAAAATGATTTCCAAAAGATGATCTTCAAATGTTTCCAAATAATATTTGTAAAGAATTCTCAGTTCAAGTTTTTCTCAAATCAAAATGTTTTACATTCTCAAATGATTTTTTAAGAACTTTTTCAAAAGTTTGAAACATTAAATCTTCAACATTTTTTAAAACGCAGCACCACATTCAAAATGAAAAAGATGTTCAAGCTAAAATGAAATGCATCAAAGATAAACATAGCCCTTGTATTGATTACTCTCAGTAAAAATGCCAGGAACGGTCGATTCTCGTATCGATAGGAAAGTCTCTTTCTCTTTTATTTTCAAAATAAAATCTCAGTTTTCTGAAGCACTCCAAAAACCAAATTGTTTTTTTGGGATGCGAACACATACGGTATTCAGATTGAAATCAGATATTGAATTAGGAAGTCAGATTCAAAATCAGATTTTTGAAATTAAAAATTGGATTCGGATTGGAACCGAATTTGGTTTTGAAAGTCGGATTCGAATGTTATATGGATTTTGTTTCATCTGCAACCATATTCAAAATCAAATCAAAATATCTAAATATTTGAAAAATCAGATATAATAAAAAGTTTATCAACTAACCTCTAATGATATGTGCCATAACCTCTAACAATATGTGCCTCTCTCTAGCATTACCACCGTTATCATCTATGTCACTGCAAATAATATTTGTAAAGAATTCTCAGTTCAAGTTTTTCTCAAATCAAAATGTTTTGCATTCTCAAATGATTTTTTAAGAACTTTTTCAAAAGTTTGAAACGTTAAATCTTCAACATTTTCTAAAATTCAGCACCGTATTTAAAATGAAAAAGATGTTCAAGCTAAAATGAAATGCATCAAGGATAAACATAGCCCTTGGATTGATTACCTCTAGTAAAAACACCGGGAATGGTCGATTCTCGTACCGATAGGAAAGTCTCTTTCTCTTTTATTTTCAAAATAAAATCTCAGTTTTCTGAAGCACTCCAAAAACCAAATTTTTTTTTGGGGATGCGAACAAATTTGGATTCAGATTGAAATCAGATATTGAATTAGGAAGTCAGATTCAAAATCAGATTTTTGAAATTAAAAATTGGATTCAGATTGGAACCGAATTTGGTTTTGAAAGTAGGATTTGAATGTTATATGGATTTTGTTTCATCTGCAACCATATTCAAATTCAAATGAAAATATCTAAATATTTAAAAAATCAGATATAATAAAAAGTCTATCCGATCCAAATATGATATGTCGACATACCTAACCTCTAATGATATGTGCCATAACCTCTAACAATATGTGCCTCTCTCCAGCATTACCACCGTTATCATCTATGTCACTGCAATCACTGTCGCCGTCATAGTGTCCTAGATCAGAAAACCAGCCATCTCGATCTATGAAGCACAGACTCCATGAACTCCTTGTATCTTTGAGCCTAGATCAAAGAGAAAACCAAAATAAAGCTCACATAAATAATTCACCTGTGACATCCTCTTTCAAATCCATGATTGCCCAGATCTTTCTTCAAGGATTTCAAGTCCAAGGAATCATCCCTATCCGTTTTCCCTGTCAATCCATTCTCAAGAACTTCAAATTGAAGATACCCTAGAAAATCAGAAAAAAAGTAGGGGTGAGAGAGAGAGAGAGAGAGAGAGAGCAATGTTTTTTTTTTTTCAACTTTCATGGGAATTCAAAGCAACGTTTTTTTTCGTGTGGTTGGTTCAGCATATGGGGATTTTGAAAGTATCTTCCCTAATCTGTTTCATAGCCTGCCGTCATATACAAACAAGAAATGAAAAGGCAAACACAGATATGTTTTTTATATTGTGTCCTACCCTGCCGTCATATACAAACATGAAACGAAAAGCAAACACACATATGTTAATTGCAAGGTGCTGTCGCTGGTGGAGCCATAAAAATTGGCTGGAGGGACACTCGTTTAACAATACTCATATCTGGTGAGACACTTAATAAATAAATAAATAAATAAATAAATAAATATATATATATATATATATATATATATATATATATATATATATATATATATATATATATATATATATACAAACATGAAACAAAAAGCAAACACACATATGTTAATTGCAATGTGATGGCAGTGGCGGAGCCAGAAAAATTGGATGGAGGGGCGCTTGTTTAAAAATACTCATACCTAGTGAGACACTTATAAGAATAAATGTTTAAAGATGGCCATTCAAAAATAAAAAAACTTTAAGAGAGTCACCATGTGGCTCCGCCACTGCGTGAAGGAGATGGCTAGCCAATCGAACTCCTGTAAGTGAATTTCTTTGAAATTGTTGCATTTTCCCCGTCAAGGTATGGAGCAGACACTTGCCCATCTTCAATTTGAATTTCCTTATGAGAAACGAAGTGGGTGCATGATTCACTCGTGATGCCTGTTTGGATGTATTTTCTGTGATGTTCCTTGAATTCTTGCTCCGTAAATGAGACCCCAAACGATCCGCAGAGGGCTTTGTGCAATGGACAGGGTGGGGACTGTTATATTTAACTAAACTGACTGGTAGTGAGGAATGAAGATTAATTTGAATAAATCAGTTATTAATGTCGTAAGCAATGAAGTTTAGAATTTGGGGGGGGGAGGTCCCATGCTGAGCTTCCAATTAAATAATTGTGTGTTCATTCTCCACACACTCGATCCTATGGACCATACAAAAATTAGTTGTCTATGTGAAGGTCTAACTTATTCTTTCATGCAAGTCAGATATGTCTTCTCAAGCATGATTTAACATAATGCGTCTTGGAAAAGACATTGTTACCTAATTAAATGAGAATTGGGTAAACATGTTAAAGAGGTGGATTATTCACTAGGTGATTGAAATATGCAAATAAAGCTATAATTGGGCTAAGTTTCTTATCTTTAATATCCTTTAGACAGTTGGTAGACAATCAAGTGGCATGGAAGAGTTTGTTGTTTAAACACAACGTCATATGGTACGTAAACAATGGGAATAAGGCTAAGTTTTTGTTGGTTCGAAGTGAATGAGATATCCGCCACAGAAGGGCTAGTTCAGTGGACCACACAGCATGCCCTGAAACTGTAAAACAACACTTGAAATCATTTCTTCACCACACGATAAACAGGGCCATGACTGATCCTCTGTCACGTGGAAACCGGGTTGGTATGTGATACAGTGGAAGAGAGGGAGATTTCTCCTCTAACTAATGTAGGGAGGCATTGAAAGAGATGCAAGGTAGAAGACATTTAAATGAGAAGAGAAATGTAACTCCAACAACCATTGGGGTTTTTATTAACCCAAGACTAATGACAAATGATCCTTAAGCTTACTTATATGGGTTAAGAGTAAATGCAAGTATCTAAAACCAAATAAAAGAAATAATAAATAAAAAACAAATTGAAAACTGCATCGCTTTCCTACTCCAGCATTGACATGACTAGACATACATAGGCAACGTGTTTCTCCTTGTGCTTTTCGTTCATCAATTTACATGTACCAGGTGCTACGTGTAACTAACATGCACTGAAGAAAAAAAAAGAGGGGTTGAGATATTTTAGCTATTTTTTAGACTTTTATTTTTTTTAATTTTTTTTTGTCTTTTTACGGATATTTTAGGTATTTTTTAATTTTTTTATAATATATATATATACTTACAACCGAATACAACAATATATGGAAACCTTATCACAAATACAGCCGTATGGATTTTGCTTTCTATATATCACGCACTCTACCAGGCAGGCGCAGGCCCACGAGACTCAGGTCTTGATAACCAATTAAAAATTTGTTAATTATGAACTACCGATTTCTTGCTACCTAACTACCATACCAGGCAGGTGATCGACAAAGCCCAAAACTAACTCTCTTGCGTTCTTCCACCGTTTGTACTGTTCTGGCGTCGCCGTCAAGAATGCAAATGAAAAGCTTATTGGATCTTCTCTTGCTTCCGAATAGCTAACTCAAAATGGCAGAACATCCCTGCAACTTTCGTGGGCTTATTGACTCCTCATCATGCAAGGTGGGCAACTATCGCCACGCGTTAAGTCTGAAAGAGAAGAAATATGGGCTGCTA
>JAANDH010002328.1:3192-34292 GCA_011799765.1 Nymphaea thermarum | reverse complement strand
AAATGGATAACAAAATAACGTATGTAGACCAAATTTACATTTCAACCCTTGGTCTGCCTTGAGTATATACGCAGAGGAACCTCCTCTCGCGTAAGCTCTGGGTCCATAGGGGATCCCACGGCTGAAGGCTCAAGGACTGCACTGTTGCCCGAAGGTGAAACCTAAGGCGAGGAACTGAACCCAGGAGAGTGACGGGTCTTGTCCTGCCCTGCATCAATATGTTAACTCCAAATGATGATCTTCTTAGTTGTGTCGTTGTGTCTGTAAAGGATTTAAGACAAGTAGGGAACAACATGATTTAGAAAAATTGGATCACTTAAACAATACATGCTATGAAGAGCATTTGCTGAAGAATAGCAGTAGTATTTGGCACGGTAATCCTGCTTCAGCTAAAAGGTCATTTAAGCATGCTCAAGAACACGTCAGCATGAGAACAACTGCTATTTCAGAAGGATTTGTTGAAAAAAAGTCTCCCTTGCCTGTGAAGCATTTTGATTTTTCACATGATGAAAATGATTTTGACAGAAAGCTTTTGCCATAATTCAGTTGGTACTCCAAATAGTCCCACTCTAAACGCAAATAATGCACTTAGGACTAAGTCATTGCATCCTGATTCTAGCACTGGGAGTTCTCAAGTAAACATGCAATATAAAACTGAACATCTAGATCCAGATGTTGATCTAGTGATCAGAAAAAATGCTGGAGGTACTAGTATTCAGGTGATGGAAATTGAGATTTTTGCAGATGGAGAAAATAAGCCTGGAAAAGTCTCTTCTCCATGTTCAATTGTTTTATCAGGAAAAGAAGTCAATGGTGATCCTAAGTCAATTGAGAAGTGTGGAATTGGTAACAGTCCATCAAGTGCTATTATTTTAGTTGATCTGAGTGTTTGGGTTCCTTCAGAAGTATGTACAATATATTCAAGGAAATGGATAACAAAACTTTATCCTTGACAAGTACATTTGTGTGCCTAGAATATGTAATCTTTTGCTATAGCAAGTGAAGGCATGTGCTGAAATAGATAATTGTTCTTTTGCCTTTGAAATATTTTGTGTTTCCAGGAGTGCTTGTGCTATTCTACTGGTTGTTTTAGACATCTGCTGATTTTACTTTTTTGTATTCTATATGTTTGCATGATTAGGTGCAGATGCATGTATCGGTAGGTGCTTGCTTCACCTGTGGATGTTAACTAGGTCAGAACAGTCTTCTACCATCCTAAATATATATGATTTATGAAATATGTGGACTACGTAAATATAAGAACTATGTAAACTGATTATGAACTGCCCAATTAACTAAGAGGTTATTTGTCACCATTTCATGTGGCTTTCCAAGTTCGTTTTAGAAACTGCTGAATATTGGAGGAAGAAGAGACGAGAGAGAGAGAGAGAGAGACTTTTCTGTTACTCTTCATGTAACCTAGTCTCATATTAAAAGAGATTAGGGTTGGCAATGTAACAATTACAGATTCAGTCCACTAAATATAAGAAAGTATTTAAAGACCTACTCTCCAACTAATAATGTAGAAACACTCTTTAATGGAAACAAAGACATCTAGTACCTTATTTGGCATCCGTTTTGTATTTTTTACTCGAGATCCTCTAAAATCATACTAACATGTCCTCCAAAGAATTTACTGTGTACTTGTCTGATTTGTTGCATGCCTTGCCTTAAGCTACATCAGTTATCATCTAGGATATTTTAAGCTTATGTTTCTGAAATTACTTGCCATTTCAGTGCAGGAAAGAGTTTTGTTGCAGCAATCCTAATGCTTCGCCAAGTATTATCCACTGGAAAGATTGCACTGCTTGTCTTACCTTATGTATCAATCTGTGCCGAAAAGGTATTCTATCTTCCTCCAGGCTGAACATTTGGAATCACTCCTTTGGCCAATGAACAACCATGTTTGCAGATTCTATGGGAGCCAAGGTGGTGGAACACTTCCTAAGGATACATCTATTGCAGTATGTACAATTGAGAAGGCAAACTCTCTATAAACAGATTATTAGAAGAAAGTCGACTTTCAGAAGTTGGAATTATTGTAATTGATGAGCTTCATATGGTGAACATTCATATGGTGAACATCTGTTGTCTTTAAGTATATATTAGGGCTGAAAAAGTGAGATACATAGTTTTGGACCTTTTGGTTGCATTGTCTTTAACAGCTCTGGAACTTTCTCTGCATTTTTCTTCAACTAACAAAAATGTTCTGTTGTCTCTTGACCTTTGACGTTTTCTTCTTTCAAATTATTTTGATGTTTGACTTTACTCGAGAACCAGAACTAAAAGATTAGGCTGTCTAGCATTCCTTGATCACTTCTGAATTGTTTCAGGGATTGCTGATACCATGTTTTAAAAAATACCTGCTTTTCCCTTGTGCATCCAGAAGTGGTGGGTGCAAAGGTGCCCTGGGTTCTGAAGTTTGGTAGGTGGGGTAGGCTTATAATATTCAATCATAGTCACAGATACAGGTGATGTTTTCAGAAATTGTGATAATATCAAAAGCCAGTGCAACAAAAGAAGGAACTGATTGTGCTATTCTGAAAGTATCACCAAAATGTGACTATCATTAAGAAACTGTAAAACATTGCATATTTTCATGTTGAATTTTCATGATTTTTTTATTTTTATTCTTGTAAATATTATCATTATTATGTAAATATTTTTTAAATTCCCATGTTTTGCTGATAAAGAAAAAAATGTCCCAAAGTTTATTTTTATTTTTAAAAAATATTTCATTCAAATGGAGAAAAGGGAAACAAGAAAGAAGTGAAAAATCAAGACATATGAAAATAAAATGAAAATGAAATTATTGCAATTTTCTCATGACGGTTTTGCCGGACTATGGAGCTCCCTTAAAAAACATTTTGAAATATGTTGTAGACTTTTTTTTTAGATTTCTTTTGAATTTTCATAACTATTTTGAAATTTGAATGTTCATCAATGTTTGTAAAGAAAAATTAATACAAAATGCATGAGTTTATTGGTTTTCCATGTTTAGTTTATCTGCCAAGATTTTTCCTAAGGGAAACAAATTTCCCATTAATACCTCAGATAAACCTCGCTTAGAACCTAGGAATGGTTTTTGTTAATGAAACAAAATGTTTGTTAATGACTGAAGAAAATGTTGTTGATAGAACACCAAAAGGTATTTTTGTTTCAATACATAATGTCCCTCGATGACAATCTCAACAGGCAACTTCCTTAGACTGTGGGTTGCATAGCTGCTAGAGTTTTTCCAGTTTGGTAGTTACACTTCGTGATCATGTGATTGGAATCCTTTTATATGGAATCGCTATTTTAGTACATCATACAGATTTATGCAGCTTTTCTACCGAAATGACAAAAAAAATGTTTTAGGTCTCTAATGAGACACGTTTTTATACATAGTTCTACAAAAACCATAAGCTTCATTATTTGGACATGGTTGACAAATGGTTATCTTGACAGCTATTTATGAAGAGCATTTGTATCAAATGCTCAGTGCAAGAGACAGGATCATGAAAAGTGCTCCTGTTCCTTACTGTCCACAATCACAAATATTAGGGCACGACTCCAAAAACAATTGAATGAGATTTCTATATTTTGTCGCTTCATGTTTTTTGAATTGTTATAATGTTCTTTATCATTGTCCTTTTATTACTTGCCATCCTCCACATCATGTACCTGCTCTTTACTTTATTCCATTGTCACAAAAAACGTATATGGGTATTAAAGGCCGAAGAAAAAAACATGTATAATACGATAAAGTTTTATATCTCAAGAATAAAACAGAAAAAGTTCAGCAAAATTTAAAAAAAAACATTTAATACATCTTAAAATTTATAAAAAATAATATTTAATAAAAAATGTAAAGAATGTATAATATGGGTATTATATGCATTTTATACGTGTTTTTTGTTTTTTGATGTTTTAAAAAAAACGAGAATAATACGTGTATCATATGGTAGAAGTGTTTTTGGCGTTAAATACGCGTTTTTTTTTTAAAACGGCGTTTTTTGTTACTATAAAAATTTAAGCATGTTCACTTTATATAAACGCATTTGATTACAGCAGGATAAGTCCTCAAACCTTAAATAGGAAGCCCACATTCCTCATAAGACAACACGATTGGCAATGCCTTCTTTCTCTATGAGTTCTTACCAAGAAACTCAACGGCGTTAGGTGCCAATGGACCCCAAAGAACACAATTACATTCCACCTTGCGAAAGGATGATCAGTCCATATTTAGATTTCCAAGAACAAGGAATCTATTTTCTTAAATGTTTCTTCGAAATTTCAAGGACATTATTGGCATGAACTACTTTATATAAACGCATTTGATTACAGCAGGATAAGCATCTCTGATGTTTGTGAATCTCCTTCTTGCAAGAATCAATGGTGGAAAGAGAAAAGAGTCCTGCTGTAATCAAATGCGTTTATATAAAGTAGTTCACGCCAATAATGTCCTTGAAATTTCCTTCTTTGTAAATTCTTCTATCTAAGGAACAAGAACCGTTAGATTTATACCTAACTAGTAGGAAAGCGATCCACCTTACATTAACACAAGAAACCCCAGGTAACCGTGGATTGCGGCAACTCAAAGAACCATTCTTGTCATAGAGAAAGAAGGCATTGCCAATCGTGTTGTCTTATGAGGAATGTGGGCTTCCTATTTATGGTTTGAGGACTTATCCTGCTGTAATCAAATGCGTTTATATAAAGTAGTTCACGCCAATAATGTCCTTGAAATTTCGAAGAAACATTTAAGAAGATAGATTCCTTGTTCTTGGCAATCTAAATATGGATTGATCATCCTTTCGCTAGGTGGAATGTAATTGTGTTCTATGGGGTCCATTGGCACCTAACGCCATTGAGTTTCTTGGTAAGAACTCATAGAGAAAGAAGGCATTGCCAATCGTGTTGTCTTATGAGGAATGTGGGCTTCCTATTTCAGGTTTGAGGACTTAAAATTGTGAGTGTCTTTTTAATCCAGGGTTTTGGTTATTGGCTCAAGGGTCGATCGTTGTAAATGGAGTTCTAAAACATTTAAATTGACTCAAGCAGAACTAACATTTCTATTGATCCAAAGCCATGATCCAAATCCTGATCCAAAACCGTTTCTAGCAGTGCAGCCTTTGCACACAAATGACCAGAATACCCCTGATCTGTTAATAGATAGGCCCCCTACGAGAATGGCATCGATGGATTGTTGTGGAGGACAACTGCTTGTTTGGTGCCAATAGGCCCAATGCCATTTCAAGACAGATTGCGCTTTTCTCACTCTCGAGCTCCAATTTCTCATCCTCAGCTCTCAATTCGACTTTCCCTTGCCGAATCGACCTTTTCCCCAATCCAGCTGTATCCTCTTCTCTTGACAGAATCGGAAGATTCCTGCTGGCTTTCCATGACCCAAGCTACTTGTATGCTGTACTCTCTAATTAGCAGGTTATATAAATAGTTGTTTCACTTGTGCCTCTCCTTTTCCCCATATATGTTTAACATGCTGACGCTTCGAGTTCAAAACAAAGCCACCTATTAGCACGCCTTTGGGTTGTGCCAACACCTACCATCCTAGCAAAAACATTTTGCTAAACATACTTTTATAGAAGGATCTTTGGGTACCAAATACATATGCATTTGCAAACATACTTTTATAGAAGGATCTTTGGGTACCTAATACATATGCGTTTGCAAACATATTCTTCAACTTCTACATCTGCATTTTGACATGCATTATAGATCTCCAAATATATTGACATGGATTTAATTAGTGGGGATCTCATTACATTCAAGAGTTTTACCTTCCACTGCATGGGCAAATAATGAAATCAAATTCATTTTCAAAGAAAAATTTTGCTTAGTAGCATACTAGCATAATTGTATCCACAAGTAAACAAATAACATAATATGTTTGGATCTAATACAAACAAGCTATGGATGCTTAATCATATATCCAAATAAATTCAATTCTGAATCAAAGTTGTATGTACGGTGGATCTAAAGAATTAATAAAATTATCATGTTCTTTTTAATAAAATAAAGGAAAATCAAACTATTTAGCAATATCGGGCCCCACACAAATACAAAAGTGTAGTCAACGTAGTACGGGTCAGACAGCACCAGAAGTGATTGAGGAAGAGACGCCTATAAGTAACCTTCACGTCACAACCTTCAGCTAAGATCCTTATCTTCTATTCTGTCGCTGCGCAGAAACCGACCAGTTTCCACCATTTGCCATGTTCCACCTTCTCATTTCACTCATTGGAAATATGAAATTGAAAAAGAGTTTATAGAAACTTATTTTAAGAATTAAAGGAAGAAAAACAAAATGAAGATCTTCAAGAAATAAACTTAAATCAAGTGCTAGATAATTCGATTATTTTATGGATTCATATTCAATTGAGAGACAAGGAAAAAGATTGAGCAGAGGAGGGGCAAAAACGGGTTCACTTGGTTTCTACAAAGAATCAAACTGAGGACTTGGTTACCACCTAGCCTAACTGGTTGCACTATCTGTGAGAGACATGGAGCCTTTTTTTTTTCTAATATTAATTCACGACTTTTATTTTTCTGTTTCTATTAACCGTCAGTTTAGAAAAAAATAGAAGGCTGAAGTGGTTTCTTATAAGTTTGCCACCTAAACGAACATACCAATTTTTATATCTATGGAACTTGTATCTGTTTTGGATTTGCACTTAGAAAAAAGGAAATGGAGCATTTTCAATAGTGTTTCTATTAACCTTCAATTTAGAAAAAGTAGATGGCTGAAGNCCCGTGCCACCAAGTAGAAAATACATGGTCAAATTCACTAATAAATAACAAAAAAATGCAATAATTGATATGTTTAGACTAAAAGTAAATTTATTGCTACCATCATTGCATTGAAACAAATCAACTTGGAAAATAAGAACTTCTCAATTTGGTAAATGTGTTAAGTCTTGCATTTAATTTTTCAAGGGAAATAAAAATGTCATCCTTTTTGGTTCACAAATAACTTGTATTGGTAAAATGCAAGGCCATATGTTTCTACATAATTCCCCTCATTAGAGCGGTTATTCATCCTTCATTAAGTCTTTAAATATGTCAGTACCTTTTTTTTATCAGGACAAGTTCATTTCTACATAATTCCCCTCATTAGAGCGGTTATTCATCCTTCATTAAGTCTTTAAATATGTCAGTACCTTTTTTTTATCAGGACAAGTTCAATTTTTTAGGTTAAGGCTTTTTAGATGCAAAGCTGCTGGGAGATGGCAACCTTCTTTTTCATTAATAAAAAATGAAAAAATAAAAATACATCCTTGAAAAGAAAAAACAAGTGATTGAATACTAGCCCAAAGGTTAGGCCGAAGGATCAACAAGAGACTTAAAGACCTCCTTTGCAAGATTTGCAACTCCTAAATATAATCCTATTCTTAGCCATATGTAGGGGCGAGTACCTCATGTCTTGCCTTTTATAAATTCTGAACTGTTTGTTGCAACCTTTGCTTCCAAGAACTATGTTATGGGGATGTCAAAGGGTCAAATTCAAATGGGATAAACTCATAATCATATCCATTCTTTTGGATATTCGCATGCTTGGATTCAAATTCATATTAAACTACAAATCGAAAAAAAAGTCATATCTGAATTTGAATGTGAATCTGGGTCTATCATAGCATTTGAATTATCTATGTGAATAGTATGAAAGTTACTTTATTTCATAGGTGGTACATAATAGGATTTGTCCTAAGCACATAATGTGCTCTACCATATAAAAGCAATGCAGGAGTATAATAATGTATGATGAAATAAGAAAAAATTATAAAAACAACACAAGTACTATAGTACAACAAGCATCACCCAGAATAGGCACTGGTCCCAGACTACTACCATGATAAGTGAGCTTGTTCATTCGCCTGGTGACAACATAGAAGATTTAAACATCATAACAACTTGTGAGTATGACCTAATTTCCAACAGCCTATCATTTAGATAAAGCAAGCCTTTGTTGAGTCACAATAAGTTGCTGGCTAGTCTGGTCACTATCATTTAGATAAAGCAAGCCTTTGTTCCTCGATTGTGTTCATTCCTCTCTATTTATGCAAATCTTGAGATTCAAAACAAGTGGTTTTGTAAAGCTTTCAGAGGTTTATTAAAATGGATTAGTGGTTCAACATGCTAGTTCTTCACTCTTGTAACTCAGCTTTATTTTCGTTCCAAATGGTTAATGATGATTCAATGGCAGGGGTGATACTGATATCAAGAACGAGTAATATTAGTCTTCCTGGCCAACAGTTGACTTTCCTTGACCAATAAAATGATTAATTCAACTGGTTGCAATTTCATAGTTACATTACTGAAGCTATGTATCATGAAGAATTATGAGAAAATTAACTTAAGAGAATTAATGTTTTCACAACATTTGAAAGTTAGCAGCGCTTTTGGAATTTCCTTTTCCTTACTTTGTTAATGCTAACATCAACTTGAAATAGGGCACTTCTTTCTTGTCAAATCAATAGTTGGAAGGAAATGAAAAATTGAAGTATGTAGATAGATTTTTCAACCTTGGACGCAAATTCAGTCTGCATATAGGCACACTAGTCGTTAAACAAATCCACTTAACTAATGATTAACCTAAAAAACATGGTTCTAACTTCTTTGCCCTCTTCTTGTGGCTTTTATCACAATTCACAATAGCAAGCAAAATCATTGTCATAAAAAACACCGTTTTTAAAAATAAAAACACGTATTTAACGCCAAAAACACTTCTACCATATAATACCCGTATTATTCTCGTTTTTTAAGAAAACATCAAAAAACAAAAAATATGTATAAAATGTGTATTATACATTTTCCCCATTTTTTCTCATTTTTTATTCATTATAATTTTTTATAATTTTTAAGATGTATTAAATGTTTATTTTTTTAAAAAAATTTGCCAAACTTTTCTCATTTTATTCCCGAGATATAAAACTTTACCGTATTATACCTGTTTTTTTCCTCGCCATTTAATACCCGTATACGTTTTTTGTGACAATGGAATAAAGTGAAGAACATGTACATGATGTGGAGCTAAAAATCAAAGGACAATGATAAAGAACATTAGACAAAAAACGTGGAGCGACAAAATAAAGAAATCTCATTCTGTTGTTTTTTGGAGTCGTGCCCTAATATTTGTGATTGGGGATAGTAAGGAACATGAGCACTTTTCATGATCATGTCTCATGCACTGAGCATCTGATACAAATGCTCTTCATAAATAGCTGTCAAGATAACCACTTGTCAACCATGTCCAAATAATGAAGCTTATGGTTTTTGTAGAACTATGTATAAAGACATGTCTCATTAGAGACCTAAAACATTTTTTGTCATTTCGGTAGAAAAGCTGCATAAACCTGTATGATATACTAAAATAAAGATTCCATATAAAAGGATTCCAATCACATGATCACGAAGTGTAACTACCAGACTGGAAAAACTCTAGCAGCTATACAACCCAAATCTAAGGAGGTTGCCTGTTGAGATTGTCATCGAGGGACATTATGTATTGAAACAAAAATACCTTTTGTTGTTCTATCAACAACATTTTCTTCAGTCATTAACAAACATTTTGTTTTATTAACAAAAACCATTCCTAGGTTCTAGGTGAGGTTTATCTGAGGTATTAATGGGAAATTTGTTTCCCTCAGGAAAAATCTTGGCAGATAAACTAAACAAGGAAAACCAATAAACTTACGAATTTTGTATTAATTTTTCTTTACAAACATTGATGAAAATTCAAATTTCAAAATGGTTATTAAAATTGAAAAAAAATATAAAAAAAGTCTACAACATATTTCAAAATGTTTTTTAAGGGAGCTCCATAGTCTGGCAAAACCGTCACGAGAAAATTGCAATAATTTCATTTTCATTTTATTTTCATATGTCTTGTATCTCACCTTTTCAGCCCTAATAAATACTTAAAGACAACAGATGTTCACCATATGAAGCTCATCGATTACAATAATTCCAACATCTGAAAGTCGACTTTCTTCTAATAATACGTTTATAGAGAGTTTGCCTTCTCAATTGTACATACTGCAAACATGCTTGTTCATTGGCCGAAGGAGTGATTCCAAATGTTCAGCCTGGAGGAAGAAGGGGTAAGAAACTATTCACTGCCCTGTCAGTAACCTGAATAGTCTAACTTTACAGAGATAGAATACCTTTTCAGCACAGATTGATACATAAGGTAGGACAAGCAGTGCAATCTTTCCAGTGGATAATACTTGGCGAAGCATTAGGATTGCTGCAACAAAACTCTTTCCTGCACTGAAATGGCAAGTAATTTCAGAAACATAAGCTTAAAATATGCTAGATGATAACTGATGTAGCCTAAGGCAAGGCAAGCAACAAATCAGACAAGTACACAGTAAATTCTTTGGAGGACATGTTAGTATGATTTTGAGGATCTCGAGTAAAAAATACAAAACGGATGCAAAATAAGGTACTAGATATCTCTGTTTCTATTAAAGATTGTTTCTACATTATTAGTTGGAGAGTAGGTCTTTAAATATTTTCTTATATTTAGTGGACTGAATCTGTAATTGTTACATTGTCAACCCTAATCTCTTTTAATATGAGATTAGGGTTACGTGAAGAGTAACAGAAAAGTCTCTCTCTCTCTCTCTCTCTCTCTCTCTCTCTCTCTCTCTCTCTCTCTCTCTTTATACGGGCGTGAATAGCAACGGGTCGGGTCCTGAACAAGTGCCCGAATCCAAACAGACCCACTTAGATACAAATGAATGTACTAACAAAATGGATAACAAAATAACGTATGTAGACCAAATTTACATTTCAACCCTTGGTCTGCCTTGAGTATATACGCAGAGGAACCTCCTCTCGCGTAAGCTCTGGGTCCATAGGGGATCCCACGGCTGAAGGCTCAAGGACTGCACTGTTGCCCGAAGGTGAAACCTAAGGCGAGGAACTGAACCCAGGAGAGTGACGGGTCTGGTCCTGCCCTGCATCAATATGTTAACTCCAAATGATGATCTTCTTAGTTGTGTCGTTGTGTCTGTAAAGGATTTAAGACAAGTAGGGAACAACATGATTTAGAAAAATTGGATCACTTAAACAATACATGCTATGAAGAGCATTTGCTGAAGAATAGCAGTAGTATTTGGCACGGTAATCCTGCTTCAGCTAAAAGGTCATTTAAGCATGCTCAAGACCACGTCAGCATGAGAACAACTGCTATTTCAGAAGAATTTGTTGAAAAAAAGTCTCCCTTGCCTGTGAAGCATTTTGATTTCTCAAATGATGAAAATGATTTTGACAGAAAGCTTTTGCCATAATTCAGTTGGTACTCCAAATAGTCCCACTCTAAACGCAAATAATGCCCTTAGGACTAAGTCATTGCATCATGATTCTAGCACTGGGAGTTCTCAAGTAAACATGCAGTATAAAACTGAACATCTAGATCCAGATGTTGATCTAGTGATCAGAAAAAATGCTGGAGGTACTAGTATTCAAGTGATGGAAATTGAGATTTTTGCAGATGGAGAAAATAAGCCTGGAAAAGTCCCTTCTCCATGTTCAATTGTTTTATCAGGAAAAGAAGTCAATGGTGATCCTAAGTCAATTGAGAAGTGTGGAATTGGTAACAGTCCATCAAGTGCTATTATTTTCGTTGATCTGAGTGCTTGGGTTCCTTCAGAAGTATGTACAATATATTCAAGGAAATGGATAACAAAACTTTATCCTTGGCAAGTACATTTGTGTGCCTAGAATATGTAATCTTTTGCTATAGCAAGTGAAGGCATGTGCTGAAATAGATAATTGTTCTTTTGCCTTTGAAATATTTTGTGTTTCCAGGAGTGCTTGTGCTATTCTACTGGTTGTTTTAGACATCTGCTGATTTTACTTTTTTGTATTCTCTATGTTTGCATGATTAGGTGCAGATGCATGTATCGGTAGGTGCTTGCTTCACCTGTGGATGTTAACTAGGTCAAAACAGTCTTCTACCATCCTAAATATATAAGATTTATGAAATATGTGGACTACGTAAATATAAGAACTATGTAAACTGATTATGAACTGCCCAATTAACTAAGAGGTTATTTGTCACCATTTCATGTGGCTTTCCAAGTTCGTTTTAGAAACTGCTGAATATTGGAGGAAGAAGAGACGAGAGAGAGAGAGAGAGACTTTTCTGTTACTCTTCATGTAACCCTAATCTCATATTAAAAGAGATTAGGGTTGGCAATGTAACAATTACAGATTCAGTCCACTAAATATAAGAAAGTATTTAAAGACCTACTCTCCAACTAATAATGTAGAAACACTCTTTAATGGAAACAAAGACATCTAGTACCTTATTTGGCATCCGTTTTGTATTTTTTACTCGAGATCCTCTAAAATCATACTAACATGTCCTCCAAAGAATTTACTGTGTACTTGTCTGATTTGTTGCATGCCTTGCCTTAAGCTACATCAGTTATCATCTAGGATATTTTAAGCTTATGTTTCTGAAATTACTTGCCATTTCAGTGCATGAAAGAGTTTTGTTGCAGCAATCCTAATGCTTCGCCAAGTATTATCCACTGGAAAGATTGCACTGCTTGTCCTACCTTATGTATCAATCTGTGCTGAAAAGGTATTCTATCTCTGTAAAGTTAGACTATTTAGGTTAGTGACAAGGCAGTGAATAGTTTCTTACCCCTTCTTCCTCCAGGCTGAACATTTGGAATCACTCCTTTGGCCAATGAACAACCATGTTTGCAGTTTCTATGGGAGCCAAGGTGGTGGAACACTTCCTAAGGATACATCTATTGCAGTATGTACAATTGAGAAGGCAAACTCTCTATAAACAGATTATTAGAAGAAAGTCGACTTTCAGAAGTTGGAATTATTGTAATTGATGAGCTTCATATGGTGAACATTCATATGGTGAACATCTGTTGTCTTTAAGTATATATTAGGGCTGAAAAAGTGAGATACATAGTTTTGAACCTTTTGGTTGCATTGTCTTTAACAGCTCTGGAACTTTCTCTGCATTTTTTTTCAACTAACAAAAATGTTCTGTTGTCTCTTGACCTTTGACGTTTTCTTCTTTCAAATTATTTTGATGTTTGACTTTACTCGAGAACCAGAACTAAAAGATTAGGCTGTCTAGCATTCCTTGATCACTTCTGAATTGTTTCAGGGATTGCTGATACCATGTTTTAAAAAATACCTGCTTTTCCCTTGTGCATCCAGAAGTGGTGGGTGCAAAGGTGCCCCGGGTTCTGAAGTTTGGTAGGTGGGGTAGGCTTATAATATTCAATCATAGTCACAGATACAGGTGATGTTTTCAGAAATTGTGATAATATCAAAAGCCAGTGCAACAAAAGAAGGAACTGATTGTGCTATTCTGAAAGTATCACCAAAATGTGACTATCATTAAGAAACTGTAAAACATTGCATATTTTCATGTTGAATTTTCATGATTTTTTTATTTTTATTCTTGTAAATATTATCATTATTATGTAAATATTTTTTAAATTCCCATGTTTTGCTGATGAAGAAAAAAATGTCCCAAAGTTTATTTTTATTTTTAAGAAATCTTTCATTCAAATGGAGAAAAGGGAAACAAGAAAGAAGTGAAAAATCAAGACATATGAAAATAAAATGAAAATGAAATTATTGCAATTTTCTCATGACGGTTTTGCCGAACTATGGAGCTCCCTTAAAAAACATTTTGAAATATGTTGTAGACTTTTTTTTTATTTCTTTTCAATTTTAGTAACTATTTTGAAATTTGAATTGTCATCAATGTTTGTAAAGAAAAATTAATTCAAAATTCGTAGGTTTATTGGTTTTCCATGTTTAGTTTATCTGCCAAGATTTTTCCTAAGGGAAACAAATTTCCCATTAATACCTCAGATAAACCTCGCTTAGAACCTAGGAATGGTTTTTGTTAATGAAACAAAATGTTTGTTAATGACTGAAGAAAATGTTGTTGATAGAACACCAAAAGGTATTTTTGTGTCAATACATAATGTCCCTCGATGACAATCTCAACAGGCAACTTCCTTAGACTGTGGGTTGCATAGCTGCTAGAGTTTTTCCAGTTTGGTAGTTACACTTCGTGATCATGTGATTGGAATCCTTTTATATGGAATCGCTATTTTAGTACATCATACAGATTTATGCAGCTTTTCTACCGAAATGACAAAAAAAATGTTTTAGGTTTCTAATGAGACACGTCTTTATACATAGTTCTACAAAAACCATAAGCTTCATTATTTGGACATGGTTGACAAGTGGTTATCTTGACAGCTATTTATGAAGAGCATTTGTATCAAATGCTCAGTGCAAGAGACAGGATCATGAAAAGTGCTCCTGTTCCTTACTGTCCACAATCACAAATATTAGGGCATGACTCCAAAAACAATTGAATGAGATTTCTATATTTTGTCGCTTCATGTTTTTTGAATTGTTATAATGTTCTTTATCATTGTCCTTTTATTTCTTGCCATCCTCCGCATCATGTACCTGCTCTTTACTTTATTCCATTGTCACAAAAAACGTATATGGGTATTAAACGCTGAAGAAAAAAACATGTATAATACGATAAAGTTTTATATCTCAAGAATAAAACAGAAAAAGTTCAGCAAAATTTAAAAAAAAACATTTAATACATCTTAAAATTTATAAAAAATAATATTTAATAAAAAATGCAAAAAATGTATAATATGGGTATTATATGCATTTTATACGTGTTTTTTGTTTTTTGATGTTTTAAAAAAAATGAGAATAATACGTGTATCATACGGTAGAAGTGTTTTTGGCGTTAAATACGCGTTTTTTTTTTAAAAACGGCGTTTTTTGTGACTATAAAAATTTAAGCATGTTCACGAAGACTATAAAAATTGTTGGGGTGTCAATATAATTTTAAAGTTATGGGATAAATACCTTTTTCTTGATCTTTTTTTTTTTCGTTTTTATTCATCGCTTTCTCTCTCCTCTCATTTCGACCTTTCTCTTCATTCTCTGCTACGGTTTCCTTTCTGTAGCAGTGGTTGTTTACGGCAACCGCCGACCAGTGAGAGTCGACAAATCACGTGAGGAAAATCTGATGTCTTGGTTCTCAACTGGCAAAAATTTTCAGAAAGGTGGGAAATCCCGTTGAAAGAATTGCACTGACAGGCTACATATTTTTCTAAATTTCAGAACAACTTTTCATTTCCAACCGTTTAGGTGTCAATCTATTTATGCTTATCAAACGCTTTTTTTTTTTTTTTAGAAAACATAATTCATGATTTGCAAACGAGGTCCTGGAAACCTTGAATTTGTTGTCCACTTCCTCAATTCCAGAATCAAATTACCTCAATTCCAGAATCAAATTACTGGAATGTCAGTGAGCAAACTATAACTTAATCATCACTCCATCGCCATCAAAAGAAAGCGTCAGGACTTCAGATCTCCTTAAAAATGTGCTTTGACCTATAAGTTAGATTAGCCAAATTAACTTGATTCTGGAATTGCCGGTCCAAAATTAGGTTTTGAACAGTCTTTTCAGCCGTGATCGGGTTATCCAGATTTGGACTCGGTTTCAGATCATCCCTATTTGCATCGGCAAACCCGAATCGGACTTCATATCTCATTCCGACTTTCATGTTTTTTTTTTTCTTTTTTGATCCTCCTTTTATTTCCATTCATTTATCTTTTGGATATTTGTGTCACCAATTGATTAATCCTATTATGGCCAAGATTTTAGTTATGTATAAATCAGGAATTAAGTGGAATGAATCAGGATCTAGATTCGGTGAACCTGAGTTGCTTAAGAATTAATAAAATTATTATGTTTTTTTTAATAAAATAAAGGAGAATCAAACTATTTAGCAATATCGGGCCCCACACAAATACAGAAGTGCAGTCAACGTAGTACGGGTCAGACGGCACCAGAAGTGATGGAGGAAGAGACACCTATAAGCAACCTTCACGTCACGACCTTCAGCTATGATCCTTATCTTCTTCGCTGTGCAGAAACGAACCGGTTTCCACCATTTGCCATGTTCCATCTTCTCGTTTCACTCATTGGAAATATGAAATTGAAAAAATGTTTCTAGAAACTTATTTTAAGAATTAAAGGAATAAAAACAAAATGCAGATTTTCAAGAAATAAACTTAAATCAAGTTCTAGATAATTCTATTATTTTCTGGATTCATATTCAATTGAGAGACAAGGAAAAAGATTGAGCAGGGGAGAGGCAAAAACCGGTTCACTTGGTTTCTACAAAGAATCAAACTGAGGACTTGGTTACTATATGCCACCAAGCCTAACTGGTTGCCCTACCTGTGAGAAGAGAGAGAGACTCAAAAAACAGACATGGAGCTTTTTTTTTAATATTAATTCACGACTTTATATTTTTCTGTTTCTATTAACCGTCATTTTAGAAAAAAATAGAAGGCTGAAGTGGTTTCTTATAAGTTTGCCAACTAAAGGAAAATACCACTTTCTATATCTATGTAATGTGTATTGTTTTGGATTTGCACTTAGAAAAAAATAAATGGAGCATTTTCAATAATGTTTCTATTGACCATCAATTTAGAAAAAGTAGAAGGCTGAAGTGGATAAGTTAAGTACCTAAAGGCACATACCAAACCAATTTCTATATCTATGTGTATGTGAAGTGTTTTACATTTTCACTTAAAAAAAGGAGATGGACCATTTCCAATATGGCTACGAGACCTATATCACTACTAAGTAAATATCCATTTTTTATATAAATATACATCCAGCCATACTAATCTTTGTTAGCTTTCTTACCTAAGTACCTATTTTGAACCAATAAAACAGTAAAAACATGAAATTTTGATGACCTATACTACCTTTTGTTACTTTTGGGTTAGAAATAGCCGTCATACTGAAAAGTGAAAACACAAAAACAGTGAGGAGCAATGCATAACAACACAAACAAGGAGAGTTGTACATTGAGCTGTGGAACTCATATATATGGCTTTGACCATTCAAGAATGTATAGTACTAAGGTATAATTCAAACCATCAAGTAATAACCAAGTTATATTACCTCGTTTGATAAATAGAAATTGATAGCAAGGTCTATAACTGCATCTTTCCAAAAAAAAAAAAAAAGTGTGGCAAGAACCCATATAAGTCAATAAAAATCAAACACTAACATTAATATATTCAACATTTACAACTATATCTAATGGTTCGTAAATTCAACATATATGTCAGTGTTATATAAAAACAAACATCCAAAAGTAAAGAGTCCAATGCCCTAAAACTTGAAATAAATACACCATACATGAAGCTAAACTTAATTATCTTTTTCTTTTCATTTGTAATACGTAACTTTAATAAACGAACAATAATTCTAACTTCCTATAATTCAAGTTAGAAAAACCCTGTCAAAAATTAAGTAACTAATAAACAAATGATATTGTTAATTACAAAATACATAATTTATCACAGGATTACACCGAATCAAACGAGTTTTGGCCGAGTTATGGTCGACTCATGGGAGTTTTTAACAAAACCGAGTCCCCATACTATTACTGGTTAGCTTATTAGAGGGCAGAGTCGTACCGAATCAATGAGATTTATTTAGTGAACTTTTAAACACTGGTAGAGAGAATTGAAGTGAAGAACCCAGTGGAGGGCACCACTGATTCGACATGACCTCGGCTTACATGCTCTTATGTGATTAAAAGCTTTAGAGAATGAACTCACCCTTATCATCATCATCGCGGTGAAAACAATATGGAAATCACTTGTAACAGGAGAAGCTTGGCCTAGCATCACCAGACTTTTCCTCCTACTGAAGTGACACTTTCATTGTTTCTCCTTTTGTTTCTAATAAAATTTTGCTCAGCATTCATTAAAGAGAAATCCATGGTTCAACCAATAAGTCTCTTAATGAACATCCCTGTTTGTTTGTATATAGAGGTTGCTTTTGATATATTACTGTTTCAATCAATAAGAACAAACGATTGTAAGAATCAACAAAATCAGTGCAGCTGAATTCTTAAACAAGGGGTCCGAGCACGGTATGGTAGGGGGTCGGATTGTTGAAACAAAAGAGACTTATTGGTTGAACCATCCCTGTTTCTTTCTAATAAAATTTTGCTCAGCATTCATTAAAGAGAAATCCATGGTTCAACCAATAAATCTCTTAATGAACATCCCTGTTTGTTTGTATATAGAGGTTGCTTTTGATATATTACCGTTTCAATCAATAAGAACAAACGATTGTAAGAATCAACAAACAGGGATTTCTGGGATGTTCATTAGAAACAAACACGAGAACAGGGATTTCAGGGATTTCTTGGATTTCTCTTTAATGAATGCTGAGCAAAATTTTATTAGAAACAAACAGGGATGGTTCAACCAATAAGTCTCTTTTGTTTCAACAATCCGACCCCCTACCATACCGTGCTCGGACCCCATGTTTAAGAATTCAGCTGCACTGATTTTGTTGATTCTTACAATCGTTTGTTCTTATTGATTGAAACAATAATATATCAAAAGCAACCTCTATATACAAAGAAACTAACTCTAAATCGAGACAACTACAAATATGACAACATGACGAACGCTTAGCTAGAATTGTCCGAATATTTCCCACGTCATAGTTGTCAGGATCTAATTCCTTACTACAAACACGAGAACATCCGCCATTAATGCATCTAATGCAAGTGCATACGTTAAAGGAATAAGGAGAAATTCTCATGGTCCCTTTGAACTTGGACTCACGGCTCTCTGCGAGCCTGTACTCGCGCATGATCCAGTTGTTCTTGACGCCGTTGGGTGCCTTCCCTTTGTATCTACATATGTAATTGTAATATACATATACATATGCTTCATGTTACCAAATATGTTGCCTGCCACCTAACATCTTGCATGGCTTGCTGGAAAGAATTAGGCTCAACATATTTGGTAAGGTTGGTCATGAAGCAACAATGTTTTGCGGAGTACTTGTAATAATCTAAAAAGAGAAGTTGGTGGATAATGAGTTCGTTGCCTCTTGCTCCTGACCCCACTTTGACAACCACGATTGGGTCCAGGAAAATTGATAAAGCAGTGATAATCCTTGAGATGGGCCGGTGGATTATGGGTTCTTGTTGATTGATGAAGGAGTTCATTGGAATCATGTGATTCTTGTACCATCCTTTTTTTCTTTTTTGTGTGTTTGTGGGTGTGGGGGGGTAGGGTAGTGTGTTTGAACTGCGCAGAGATCACTGTAGTGTGGGGCAATATATTTTCGTCCCGTATAATTTTAGACTGCGCAATTCAAATGCTGAAGGAAAATCCATGCTCTCAAGGGCGAGAGCGTGAACCTTTGTCCGGGATTTTCTGTCGGACCTCAACAGGTCCAATAGTGTTCCACAGACAAAAATTCTGTGTTAAGGCACTTTTCTCTAGTCAGGGATTTTGACTCTTCAAATTCTACAGGTTTGTGAAACTATATATGTAGCTGACCATCCACCAATTGCCAAATCATCATGTTAAGGCCTTTGGCCTATGCTGGCAGTCTGACCAAACTACACCGTCTGTGTCATATAGCCAGTGTGTCAATCAAAGGGAGTGCATTAGACATCGGCATCGTGTCCTAGTATAATAGTAGCAGGTCCAACACACATACCCATACTTCTTGAGTAATAGATCTGGCACCATGCCCCGCCTTGGGTTTTCAAAGACTACACAGGTTAGGAGCAAAGGCTTTGTCGGGCCCACGAGTTGGTGGATGCGATGGAGAAAGAAGCTGGATGCGATACATCAATGTAAACCGGATATCTTCTGTTTTATTTTGTTGTTGTTGGTTATATATTAGGAAGTTGGGCAGAAAACTTGTATGCGGTAAAAACATGAAATTTTGAAGACCTATACTAGCTTTTGTTACTTTTGGGTTTGAAATAGTTGTCATACTGAAAAGTGAAAACACCAAAACTGTGAAGAGCAATGCATAACAACACAAACAAGGAGAGTTGTACATTGAGTTGTGGAACTCATATATGTGGCTTTGAACATTCAAGAATGTATAGTACTAAGGTTGAAGAACATGGCTTTGGATGGTCACCAATGTGAAGCAATGGGCGCTTTATAGTACACAATATATGATACTTTTAGGAAAGAATCATTAATGATAGGTGACCAAATAAGAAATGGGGGGAAATATGAAAAAAATCTTTTTTTTTTCTTTTTTTGAAACAGAGAAAAATTGTAAACTTTGGATTGTATCATCTTCACTTATTATGACAATCGATACTATCCATTTTATAATTTGTTTTTCCAATCTTTCATGATTAATGTTAATTAGTGTCAAATTTGATTATCTATGTGGGCAAAGTTTATAAAGAATTTTTTTTCCTCCTTTACAAAGCAAAAATTGATCGGTAGGACTGTATATAATAAGAAAAATGCTATTATATAGTTTGAATACTTGAAAAGCAAAAAGGAAAGATGATAAAAGGGAATCCTTGCTGCATATTTTCTTTCTAGTCATGGGTAAGTACCTACCCAAATGGTTGGGCATGACACCCCCGTGCCACCAAGTAGAAAATACATGGTCAAATTCACTAATAAATAACAAAAAAATGCAATAATTGATATGTTTAGACTAAAAGTAAATTTAATGCTACCATCATTGCATTGAAACAAATCAACTTGGAAAATAAGAACTTCTCAATTTAGTAAATGTGTTAAGTCTTGCATTTAATTTTCCAAGGGAAATAAAAATGTCATCCTTTTTGGTTCACAAATAACTTGTATTGGTAAAATGCAAGGCCATATGTTTCTACATAATTCCCCCCATTAGAGCGGTTATTAATCTTTTATTAAGTCTTTAAATATGTCCGTACCTTTTTTTTATCTAGACAAGTTCAATTTTTTAGGTTAAGGCTTTTTAGATGCAAAGCCGTTGGGAGATGGCAACCTTCTTTTTCATTAATAAAAAATGAAAAAATAAAAATACATCCTTGAAAAGAAAAAACAAGTGATTGAATACTAGCCCAAAGGTTAGGCCAAAGGATCAACAAGAGACTTAAAGACTTCCTTTGCAAGATTTGCAACTCCAAAAAATAATCCTATTCTTAGCCATATGTAGGGGCGAGTACCTCATGTCTTGCCTTTTATAAATTCTGAACTGTTTGTTGCAACCTTTGCTTCCAACAACTATGTTATGCTTTTTGATATTTGCATGCTTGGATTCGAATTCATATTAAACTACAAATAAAAAAAAAAGTCATATCTGAATTTGAATGTGAATCTGGGTCTATCATAGCCTTTGAATTATCTATGTGAATAGTATGGAAGTTGCTTAATTTCATAGGCGGTACATAATAGGATTTGTCCTAAGCAGATAATGTGCTCTACCATATAAAGATAATGTGCTCTACCATATAAAAGCAAAGCAGGAGTATAATAATGTATGATGAAATTAGAACATGAGGCATATATGTATATGCACCAAAAGCCCTCCAAATGCAGAACTGAAATAATGTTATCATCCACTCTCTCAGAATAGGCACTGGTCCTAGACTAGTACTTTGATAAGTGAGCTTGTTCATTCGCCTGGTGACAACATAGAAAGTAATAAGATTTAAACATCATAACAACTTGTGAGTATGACCTAATTTCCAACAGCCTATCATTTAGATAAAGCAAGCCTTTGTTGAGTCACAATAAGTTGCTAGCTAGTCTGGTCACTATCATTTAGATAAAGCAAGCCTTTGTTCCCCCATTATGTTCACTTCTTCTCTATTTATGCAAATCTTGAGATTCAAAACAAGTGGTTTTGTAAAGCTTTCAGAGGTTTATTAAAATGGATTAGTGGTTCAACATGCTAGTTTTTCACTGTTGTAACTCAGCTTTATTTTCGTTCCAAATGGTTAATGATGATTCAATGCCAGGGGTGATACTGATATCAAGAACGAGTAATATTAGTCTTCCTGGCCAACAGTTGACTTTCCTTGACCAATAAAATGATTAATTCAACTGGTTGCAATATCGTAGTTACATTACTGAAGCTATGTATCATCAAGAATTATGAGAAAATTAACTTAAGAGAATTAATGTTTCCACAACATTTGAAAGTTAGTAGCGCTTTTGGAATTTCCTTTTCCTTACTTTGTTAATGCTAACATCAACTTGAAATAGGGCACTTCCTTCTTCTCAAATCAATAGTTCGAAGGAAATGAAAAATTGAAGTATGTAGATAGATTTTTCAACCATGGACGCAAATTCACTAAGCATATAGGCACACTAGACGTTAAACAAATCCACTTAACTAAAGATTGACCTAAAAAACACGGTTCTAACTTCTTTGCCCTCTTCTTGTGGCTTTTATCACAATTCACAATAGCAAGCAAAATCATTGTCATAAAAAACACCGTTTTTTTAAAAAAAATGTGTATTTAACGCCAAAAACACTTCTACCGTATAATACCTGTATTATTCTTGTTTTTTAAGAAAACATCAAAAAACAAAAAACATGTATAAAATGCATATAATACCCGTATTATACATTTTTTCCCATTTTTTCTCGTTTTTTATTAATTATAATTTTTTATAATTTTTAAGATGTATTAAATGTTTATTTTTTTAAAAAAAATTGCCGAACTTTTCCCATTTTCTTCCCGAGATATAAAACTTTGCCGTATTATACCCGTTTTTTTCCTCGCCATTTAATACCCGTATACGTTTTTTGTGACAATGGAATAAAGTAAAGAACATGTACATGATGTGGAGCAAGAAATAAAAGGACAATGATAAAGAACATTAGAACAATTCAAAAAACGTGGAGCAACAAAATAAAGAGATCTCATTCTGTTGTTTTTTGGAGTCGTGCCCTAATATTTGTGACTGTGGTTCATAGTAAGGAACAGGAGCACTTTTCATGATCCTGTCACTTGCACTGAGCATCTGATACAAATGCTCTTCATAAATAGCTGTCAAGATAACCACTTGTCAACCATGTCCAAATAATGAAGCTTATGGTTTTTGTAGAACTATGTATAAAGACATGTCTCATTAGAGACCTAAAACATTTTTTGCCATTTCGGTAGAAAAGCTGCATAAACCTGTATGATATATTAAAATTGTGATTCCATATAAAAGGATTCCAATCACATGATCACGAAGTGTAACTACCAGACTGGAAAAACTCTAGCAGCTATGCAACCCAAATCTAAGGAGGTTGCCTGTTGAGATTGTCATCGAGGGACATTATGTATTGAAACAAAAATACCTTTTGTTGTTCTATCAACAACATTTTCTTCAGTCATTAACAAACATTTTGTTTCATTAACAAAAACCATTCCTAGGTTCTAGGTGAGGTTTATCTAAGGTATTAATGGGAAATTTGTTTCCCTCAGGAAAAATCTTGGCAGATAAACTAAACATGGAAAACCAATAAAATTATGAATTTTGTATTAATTTTTCTTTACAAACATTTATGAAAATTCAAATTTCAAAATAGTTATTAAAATTGAAAAAAAATCTAAAAAAAAAGTCTACAACATATTTCAAAATGTTTTTTTAAGGGAGCTCCATAGTCTGGCAAAACCGTCATGAGAAAATTGCAATAATTTCATTTTCATACGTCTTGATTTTTCACTTCTTTCTTGTTTCCCTTTTCCCCATTTGAATGAAATGTGTAGAAACACGAACAAGAAAGGGAAAGAACAGTGATCACAATGTAACGTGGAAAAACCCTCAACACGAGGGAGAAAAAACTGAAAAGGAGAATGGAGGGGAAGAGAGGGAGCAAGAGGAAATGGAAGAGGGGAAATCCGGTGGTCGGGAGATGGCGATGATCCGGTGGTCGGGAGATGGCGATGGAGTTGGTACGAAAGATTTGGGTGCAGGAAATGGAGATAGAACAAGCAGAGGAAATAGAAAGGGAGTGGGACAGAGGCGACGAAGGGGAAAGAGGCAGCGAGAGAGGAGGCGAAGGAGAGAGCAAGAGAAGAGAGGCTTTGAGAGTGGAGGGGAAGGAGAGAGCAAGAGAGGAGAGGAAAGAGAGACCGAGAGAAGAGAGGCATCTGGTGCACGACGGTGAGAAGGCAGGAGGGTGGAGGAGCCTTCGAAACAACAAATTCGAGCTCGAGCGGGTGAAATTTCACCCGCCCGAAAGTCCGAGCTCGCAGCTCGGACTTTCTCGCCGGTGAAATTTCACCCTCTCCTTTTTACGGGAAACGGGTGAACTTTTATCATGTTTGATGCGTTTTTAGTAGGGCGGTTGAAATTTCAACCGCCCGTACATTTTTCAACCCCTCCTCCCATTTTATCCAGGCCATCAAACGGGGCCTAAGGGTTAATTAGAGATCAGAATTAAAGATTTTTCCTTTTCTTGAGGAATATGTGGTTATGATTATTCTTCATAAAGCCAAGCAGGGGCGGAGGGAGCGGGGGGGCCTGCCCGGACCATGGCCCGGGTGAGCACTGGAAAAAATAAATTTTTTTTAGTTTGGTCCGACCCAGGAAGGAGGGAGCGGGGGGCCTGCCCGAGCCATGGTCCGGGTGAGCACCAGAAAAAATAAAATTTTTTTAGTTTGGTCCGACCCGTCACTCTTGGTTGCTCCTCTTGACCCGACTCGCAAATCGTCTTCGCCCGACCGTAAAAAGAATTCTTCGCTCCGCCCCTGAAGCCAAGTACAATGAACGGGAGTACATTTATGCATGCTTTTAATGCCTATATATAATATTAAGTCGTAGATCAGAATTTCTGATCAATTGAGGAGGCTCCAAGGTTACCATTTACATCATTCTAGGAAAAGTTATCAGCAGAGGCTCTAAGGTGTGGGCACCAAGGGTAGGTAATATCAGCAACTAAAGAGAGGAAGAAGACAGATTCGCGGGGTTTACTTCTATGAGGCTCAAATAAGGGTAATCCAAATATGAGTTCCTAAATCATGTAATTATGGGGCTTCTATAACTAGCCTTATAAGTTTCCCCATATATGTTTCAACTTGCATGTCACTACATTATTTTTATAATATATAAAGTTGACGCTTCGAGTTCAAAACAAAAACTGGCCACCTATGAGCACTCCTTTCGGTTGTGCCAACACCTACTATCCTAGCAAAATCATTTTGCTAAAGAAATGCATGCAAAAATTTCTCAAAATTAAGAATCATTCTTAATGATTTATGTTTTCTTGTTCAATGCAGGCATCTAACGAATGAAATTCGAAGTTGAACAATTTTTTTTTAAAATTTTTTATATCCTATTCCCTTGGAAGGACCATATCCTTCCCTCCTTTTTCAACAAGGGTTAATTAGAGATCATAATTAAAGATTTTTCCTTTTCTTGGGGAATGTGTGGTTATGATTATTTTTCATAAAGCCAAGTACAATGAACGGGAGTACATTTATGCATGCTTTGTGATATTAATCGGGTTATTTTAATGCTTATATATAATATTAAGTCGTAGATCAGATGATCAATTGAGGAGGCTCCAAGGTTACCATTAACAGGCAAAGTTGCCAGCGGCGGCTCCAAGGTGTGGGCACCAAGGGTAGGTAATATCAGCAACTAAAGAGAGGAAGAAGACAGAGATTCACGGGGTTTGCTTCTATGAGGCGCAAATAAGGGTAAATCCAAATATTAGTCCCTAAATCATGTACAACCAGCCTCATAGGTTTACTTGTAAGGCCAGCGTCTACAGTTAGGGCAGATTGTGGATTTGAATGCGACCTTCAAATCGTCATCAGATTTGAATGTGACTTTCAGTCGTCCACCGTCGGATCTGACGGTGAATATTTTGATGGATATTTTCCATTCATTTATCTTTCGGATGTTTGTGCCACCAATTGATTAATTCTATTATGGCCAATATTTTAGTTTTGTATAAGTCTGGAATTAAGTGGAATGAATCAGGCTGTCGATTCACTTAAGAATTAATAAAATTATTATGTTCTTTTTAATAAAATAAAGGAGAATCAAACTATTTAAGTATATCCAGAACATGGAGGGGACCCACGATTGGTTGTTTGAAAAATATGGCGTATTTACTTTAAGATAAATAGATCTGTTAAACTTTAATTTTATTAATAAATTTAAAGCGAACATGTTACTAAAAATACCATGAGACATGAGTATTAGCAACAGTTTATAGTATAGTAAAGGTTAATGGTGTTGTTAACAGCGGATGAAAGATTTAGCAACTGTTTCTCAAATATTTAATCATTCGCCAAAATATCAATAGCTGAGAAATTTCAATTTTCTTATATATCTATATTTATATATGTCGTTTTTATATTTATATCATAGGAATCTATAGTAGATTTTGATAACTTATAACAACTTTAATTTAAACATTATTTAGTAAATTAATAAATTTTCAAAACACCGTTATAATAATTATTATTATAACTGTTGACAGAGCTATCGTTAATTCTCGTGACACGGCAACAGGGCTCACCCTTAATTAATGCGTTTGAGATTCAATACTCGTGGCCGTTGTCATGTTCTTATATATTGCTCTTTTGGATTGAATCGGTCAACTCAAATTGAACTTTTATAAAATTGATGATGATAGGGGCGAGTCAAGTGTCACATACATTTTAAGGTCTTAAAATTTTAATTGCCTCTTGCATACCTTTGAATTTCACCTTCCCAGAAAAGTAAAAAATAATAAGCCCGCGTCAGTGAATCGATAGTTAGGCCGATTCAAGGGAATACACAATCTGGTGTGAAATTACAAAAGGGATATAGAAGATAAAACCCAACTTGTCGAGTACGTAGTTGGGAGATAGACAACACCAAACTCAAGCGACAATTCTTCCCTCGGAATTCTTCTCCCTTCTTTAGATATTGAAAAATAAAAAGGTCTCAAAAGTTCAGGTGACGATCTGTTTAAAACTCTATGATATTTTTTTATTTATATTACAGTTTGGATCTGGTTTCAGATCCAAAACCAGATCCAATCATACCATGCCGTACCGGCATACCGGTACTGGTACGCCACCAAAATAGCATACCACTGTGACATAGCTTATGAAGCCTCATTCTAAAACCTTCTAGACACACATGTAACACCCTAATCCAAACCCTTTAAACACACACGTGACACCCTAATCCTTGATAAGGGTTACTCCCTTAACAAAAGAAGTCCACTCAAACATGTGATAAAAAAAATCCTAAATGCCATCAGCAACCCTATTTATGCCTCATCGATCTTTTTTAACCCTTGACCATCAAAGAAATAAAATCTTACACCGAAAAAGAAAAGAAAAATAATAAGGCAAGAAAAACTAGAAACCTCTCCACCAATGCCCAGAGCAAATGAAAAAAATTCTAAATTCTAAAAGGAAAGTGAAACTGAACAATCTTGAACACTAACTAAAGTTGCAAATATTTACCTAAAAAGCAATACAACATACTTTCGGTATGCTTTTGGGACAAATACTTGATGCTATTTTCCTGAAAAAAGTTATTTAAAATGATATTTTAGATAAAATCCAATGAAAACCATGCATCAAAGTTAAGACCGTGGGCACCAAAGTTGTTGATGCTTTACTTTTTTGAAAAAATGGAAGACTTCATGTTTGAAGAAACTAAATGGCCTGGAAAATTTTTGCAATGCAAACCAAAATTAGACAAGCCTCAATTGAAGAAACTCTTATTGAGGGTTCTGACGAACCCAAATCCCGATCAACGGCTTGACCTTAACAAGGAACCTACAGATCGCCTTGTAAGAATCGACCACCTTTCTCCAGGATATGAAGTCGTGAGCATCAATCAACCCCCGTTTCTCGCAATGCATGAACCAAACCTTATCAGAAGCAGCCAGTCCGGGCGCTCGTACTCTGCGGCGATGTCACCGGATTGCGGGAGAATTTTAGGTTACGGAATTGATCCTGACATGAACTGTGGATCAACGGCCGACCTTGCTATTGTGATCTAATCCTGATCCAAGAGTTGGATTTTGGATTTGAATCTTGTGTCTGAAGTTGAGTTTTGAATTTGAATTTTTTGTTTTGGTTCAGACAAAGGTTTAGAGCTTTATTTTGCATCAAATAGTTGTGAATTTATTTTGGGTCTAAGATTTGGCTTAAGGTTTAAAAATTTAAATCCAAATAACTAAGAAGTTCGTTTAAGTGAAAATAAAATGCAGTCTTTTCAAAAAAATTTGGGGTGACACCCTAATCCTTGATAAAGGTTACTCCCTTAAAAAAAGTCCACTCAAACATGTGATAAAAAAAATCCTAAATGCCATCAGCAACCCTATTTATGCCTCATCGATCTTTTTTAACCCTTGGCCATCAAAGAAATAAAATCTTACACCGAAAAAGAAAAGCAAAATAATAAGGCAAGCAAAACTACAAACCTCTCCACCAATGCCCAAAGCAAATGAAAAAAATTCTAAATTCTAAAAGGAAAGTGAAACTGAACAATCTTGAACACTAACTAAAGTTGCAAATATTTACCTAAAAGGCAATACAACATACTTTCGGTATGCTTTTGGGACAAAAACTTGATGCTATTTTCTTGTTAAAGTTATTTAAAATGATATTTTAGATAAAATCCAATGAAAACCATGCATCAAATTTTAAATTTATAGCTAGACTCCACTAAGTTGATAGACCAAAAAAATGTGCACTCATATTACCTTTAATGAAAACAACTCCTTCAACACAAACTAGCAGCTGCCACCTTTTACAATCTAGATGAGTACAAGACATGAGAATTGAACTAATGACCAGCTTGTCCACCGAACCAATTAGCCCACATCTTTTGTACTTAGCAAGGCAAGAACTTTTAAAAAATTTGAAAATCACAAAATGTTGTTTAATTTTTTGGGAAAATAGACAATTTTTTTTTTTTTTAATGTGAAAGACACAAAAGGAGAAACAATGAAAGTGTCACTTCAGCAGGGGGACAAGTCTGGTGATGCTAGGCCAAGCTTCTCCTGTTACAAGTGATTTCCATATTGTTTTCACCGCGATAATGATGACAAGGGTGAGTTCATTCTCTAAAGCTTTTAGTCACATAAGAGCACGTAAGCCAAGGTCATGTCGAATCAGTGGTGCCCTCGACTGGGTTCTTCAATTCTCTCAACCAGTGTTTAAAAGTTCACTAAGTCAACTCATTGATTCGGTACGACTCTGCCCTCTAATAAGTTAACCCAGTAATAGTATGGGGACTCGGTTTTGTTAAAACTCGCATGAGTCGACCATAACTTGGCCAAAACTCGTTTGATTCGGTGTAATCCTGTGACAAATTCTGTATTTTGTAATTAAGAATATCATTTGCTAATTAATTACTTAATTTTTGACAGGGTTTTTTTCTAACTTATTGAATTATAGGAATTTAGAATTTATTGTTCATTTATTAAAGTTACATATTACAAATGAAAAGAAAAAGATAATTAAGTTTAGCTTCATGTATGGTGTATTTATTTCAAGTTTTAGGACATTGGACTCTTTACTTTTGGATTTTTGGTTTTATATAACACTGACATATATGTTCTGAACCATTGGATATAGTTGTAAATGTTGAGTATATTAATGTTAGTGTTTGATTTTTATTGACTTATATGGGTTCTTGCCACACTTTTTTTTTTCTGAAAGATGCAGTTATAGATCTTGCTATCAATTTCTATTTATCAAACGAGGTATGGTTTGAATTATACATGTATTCAAGCCATTTTATAACCTTGTTATATTCAAATGAAAAGTTATATATTGTTTTTTTTTTAAATAATAGTCAACAAAATCCAGCCCAAGTTTTGGAATTAGGCAAGTCCTGGCCTCACCGACAATGGCGTTGGTCGGGTTCATGGCTACGTAAGAGGGAGCCGTCCTGTTGCCATGATCGTTGGCGATGATCTCGAGATTCTTGACTCCGCCGTGCTTCCACCGCTCCAACGCAGGAGTAAGTCGTCCGAAGGTCGACGCCGATCGCCGGACTCTTTTCTCTTTCCACCATTGATTCTTGCAAGAAGGAGATTCACAAACATCAGAGATGCTTATCCTGCTGTAATCAAATGCGTTTATATAAAGTAGTTCATGCCAATAATGTCCTTGAAATTTCGAACAAACATTTAAGATGATAGATTCATTGTTCTTGGCAATTTAAATATGGATTGATAATCCTTTCGCTAGGTGGAATGAAATTGTGTTCTATGGGGTCCATTGGCACCTAACGCCGTTGAGTTTCTTGGTAAGAACTCATTGAGAAAGAAGGCATTGCCAATCGTGTTGTCTTATGAGGAATGTGGGCTTCCTATTTAAAGTTTGAGGACGTAAAATTGTGAGTGTCTTTTTAATCCAGGGTTTTGGTTATTGCACATAAATGACCAGAATACCCCTGATCTGTTAATAGATAGGCCCCCTACGCGAACGGAGAAAAGATGAAAAGTGAAAGAATAAAATTAAAACAATATCCATTTCTTTTCGGGAAATGCCTACAATGCCTTAATTAATTTCACTATTGGTGCATGTAATGGGAGAATCCCAATAGTGAAGGATTTGAAGGATGCTTTTCGTTTTTGTTATTTTATCTTCCAATTCTACTTGGTGTAGTTTGCTCTGATGTTGCGTGTGATTTTGCATTAGAACTTAGGCAAAAAAAATAGCGGCACGCTTACAGTCAGTGTTATAAACAGTTTAAACTTTAAACAAACTTTAAACATTTGTTTCTTGTATTGGGGCTTTTAATTGCTTTGTTAGTCGATTTATTGATCTTCTTAATACCTTTTCCTATTAGAGTTTTTAAAAGGAGAAACAACACTCATGCATACAGCAAGCAATTTATTGAGACCGAATTGTTGTCACTATAGGTTGAGGATTCATGTATCTCCTTTATAGTTTCTACTAATTTGGTAGAGATTTTTAAGATTTAAAATTAGATTCAAAGATTTGGTAGTGGGTCAATAAAAAATATTCTAGTTTTTATAATGTATGGCATGGAAACGCATCGATTATATTAATTATATAGCCTTTCAAAAATATTGCTCATCTTCATTACTAAATTTGATATTTTAAGTCATTCAACTGTGTTTCTTCTCTCGCTGCATGCCGTCGGTGCTCCTTTATGTTGAACACTCTTGATGACAGAATGTTGTCTGTTATAGAGTTGAATGAAGGAAGATAGGAGAAGTTAATTAATTAGCTATGCACGGCAAACGTCAGGTTTAGTGAGAG
>JAANDH010002324.1:0-12374 GCA_011799765.1 Nymphaea thermarum | reverse complement strand
CTGCCTTTGACTGCAACTATCACCCACAACTTTGAAACATGTGTCTTCATATCTCCAACGATCTTCAGACCTTGCAATGACCAGATCTAGGGCATCTAATCACTACTGATCATATCTTGGCAGTGATTAGATCCCTGATCTCCCATACGATACAGCCCCTTAGGGCACACTGTTACCCACAGCAGATCTGGACAGAATATTAGAGATGAAGAGGAAGAAGAGAGAAGGAAGGCAGGAGAGGGGAAGACGACCAGCAGCTGGAGTCAGACAGGTCCAAGGAGACGAGGCTCTGATACCATGTTGCACGTGGAAGAGAGAGAGAGAGAGAGAGAGAGAGAGAGAGAGAGAGAGGGAGAGAGAGAGAGAGAGAGAGAAAGAACACTTTTCATATCGTCCCCTAATCTCTATTTAAAGAGAGATTAGGGCATGGCTGTGGCTGTTACATAAGTAAGACATAAAAAGTTATAAAAAGACAAAAGGGAACTCTAACTTTTAAATAATCAAATAACTACCAAACTTAAAAATAAACTTTGTTATTTCAACAGTTTGAATGGATTTTCCAAAAAAGGAAATGCACAAGCTTGAGTTTTGTCCGTGAAACTTTTGCTCAAAATTACATAGTTATTGTTCATATTAAATTAGCTTTTCCACTCCTGTTAAATCAGTTGTATAACATATTTATAATTCAGATTAAGCCCAAAAGCATGAGATATGGATTTCTATTCAACTGAATTCTACCTATATTACACAGGTATAAGTGTAAAAGAAGCCTTAGATTGTCCATCCTTCTGGTTCAGCCACATTCCAGCCATCTCTTGGTGAGCCAACCACACCACTGTGGTAGAAATGCCAAAAATCTCTACCTTTTTAACAAGGTCATAAAAGTCTATTTTGTGGATCAGATTTTACTATGGTTCAGAAAGCATCAAATATAACAATTTAGGTTGACTGTGTCATAATGTGGTCAGATCGCTGAAAAACAGCAGGCATCCAGCTGTAAAAACCAGATGGTGTGTCTATACTATGTGTGTGTGTGTGTATAGATATAGATATGCCAATTAAGAATCTCGCAATTAGTCTAACTGAGTAGAGTTAGGATTCTGTAACTTTATACAGAGAGGTGGTAGTTTTTTATTTCCATCACAAGGTTATAAACAATATCTGCATGAGGGTTTATGGAGCGAGGGGCCCCATCTAACACCTCTCTATATAAAGTCTCAGAATCCTAACTCTCTGACAAGGGTGGGGGCGTCTCTCATCCACGCCCCCACACTTGTTGGGGCGTCTCTCAACCATGCCCCAAAAGTTATCGAGGTATATTTGGCCTCCCCGATATGGATTGTATGTTTGTCATCACCGCTCTGATTGTCTATTTTTGCATCATCCACCAATGATACTGTAATTTATAACTAATTTATTGGTGGCACCCTTGTAAGGTGCATTTTTTGTAACTCACAAGTTGTCATCATGACCCATGAGAATTGCCAGAAAAGGAGTTGAAAATCACTGAATTGGACCAATTGGTGCTTCTCATAGGTTCAAAAACTATCCATTTCTTGGAAATAGTCATTATATGTTGGTGGTTTATGTGTGTGGTTCCCAATAACAGGGCCTACCGATATCAAGACAATCCATGGTTTCTTGTGCAAGGGATAAGTGGTTTCAGAATTTACGTGATATCAACCTTCTAGATAAGATTTGTTTCATATATATTATTGGATTTCTTCCTTTTCTTGTCTTCTGGTCGGTGACTGCTTCTCAACCATGTAACTTTTCATTGAAAACTATTTTGAGAAACAAAAAGAGTACCTGAAAAGTTTGCATGCAAAAGCTGAAAAATGACTGGAACAAGGTTCTTCTTTCCCTGCCGCCAAGATGTTGTTCATATCATAATACTACTTTTCCTTGTCTGTGGTGTGCTGCATACAGGACCTATCCAAGTTGAATAGAGACCCTTCACGGGTAATGTACATAAGTGGCCATGCACTTGAAAGTAGCCTTCAACCAGAAAATTCCATCCAAATTAAGCCGTGGAAACTTGAGTCAGATGACACAGCTCTGTTGGACCTTATTCCATTTCTTGAATGTAAGCTTTTTAACTCTCCATTCAATCTTCCATTTCTGAGCTTCTCTTTTTAACGAATTGTTTGTGATGTTTAAATAAATCATTTTATGTTCCCTTTGTTTAATTATTGAATTATGTTACCAACATAGACCTTTTTAAGTGGTCTTTAGAACTTGTCTTTGAAATGAATTATTAAATTAATTTAGAGACCTAAAGGGGTTGGTTTAGTGGATGCAATGCTATGGCTATCAAATGGGTAGCTGCAGTTTGACTTCTATAGTCATCATGTTGTTGCGCAAGCCAAAGCAAGGTTGTCAAGGAGGTTTATCCAAAGTATTTTACTGCTGTTATCTCAAGGAGTCCGGATTGGCTTTTCTCTTGATCTTGATCAAAGAAAAGAAATATAGTCCTGTTACAGAGGACTGCTGTATTTCTGCACATGTACTAACTATATTGTCACCAATATTCTTATATATTGGAATTCCTGCCTTTAGATAAATGTGAATGATTGTCAGGTGGCATATTGCTATTTGTGGTGTCCTATATTCATGGTGCACATGCGCATGTACTGGCATTATCATGTAATAAATGAATTGGTTACTTCATCTGCATATTTTGAACTGCCTACTTTTTGGACTTTAGATGTGGCCAGGAATCGACCAGCAGATATAAGACCTGTTCTTGCCTCTTATCAAGGGCGTGATATTGCAAAAGAATTTGTCGAACGATCTAAGGAGCACCAGAGGTACACTTTATTACTCTTCGCTTTTGTGAAACATGGGTAAATTATTGTGTAAGTGTGTTGCTGCTGGGTAGGCATGCACCATGCATGTGCATGCCTGTTTGAATATAAAGAATGCACACAAAATGTGGCAACAGCTGGCAGCTGCCTTATACGTTTCAAGTGCCCGTGAAGTAGCTTTATATTGCTCCCTTGTGATTCCCAGATTTAAGATGCTTGGGTGCAATTAACGATATCTTGTGCAGGCGGATGCAAGAACAGAGACAGCAGGGACGTCTGTGGTGGAGATAAGCTACTGCCATGCGTTAAAGAACAACCATGGAACTCCAAAAATTTTGCTTGAGCCTTTTCCGATTTTTATTGCATCCGTGATCCTGATTTATTTTACTGTATCATAATAGCACATGAGAATAACGAAACGTGCAGTTGTATACTCAATAGAGGCCTCCATTGCTGAACAAAATTCAGCAAATATGCTGACTTACACGTTGATTTCATGTTATGCCTGTCATTTGGTGCGGTTTGCTGGCAGAATAGAAATTGAGCTTGAGAGTCCGTCGCTATGCTTCTGCACTATGTTGATTGACGAGTGATGCTTTCTCGCTTTAATTAAAGTCTGTACTTAAGCGTCCTAAATAATAAATCATTAGATAAAATTTGACTCGGCCATTCGTTTAATTTTTAGTGACTCGCACTTTCTAGATATCAACATATATTGCTAGTCCAATTAATTGGGAGGCAAGTGAGATTTTTTTTTTTTTGTAATTGTGTCATTAGAGGGGGAACTGAGAAAGCAAGAGCCTTATAATTGGACATCGTAAACATGACCAAGATGCCTTATAATTGGACATCGTAAACATGACCAAAGATAATCTTGTGTAAATAGGCTATGGTCACCATTTATCAGCACCCTCGGATCTTTATTGGTTTTTCCTTTGATTACCCACTAACTGTTCTGCTGGAGAAGTGGATAAAGTTGACCCAAGTTGATTTGGATTGCCATATGAACAGGGGCACTAAATGGAATGGTGAAACCTCTCAATTCAACCACATTAACCAAGTTGTCATCCATGGCTCGATCGGACGCAAGCACCTGAATAAGCGTGATAATAGCATTGGTCTATTGAGAAAAGTATCTACTTTCAGCTAAAAATTCCAATTCGCCTCCAACTTAAATAATTATACAATGGGCGCTTCTGTATGAAACCGTAAAAAGTGAGGCGCTAGGCTTTGTTGATGACATCCTCAGTATTTATGTAACTTTTGCAAAATTTTAGGACTCCTCGACTACGTAGAGAAGCTGCCTGGCTATAGTTGCATATTGTTGGATGTAGCCGCGTATTGGTGGTGATGGTAGCGGTATCAGCTATGCTGATAATGCCAGTATATAGGTCCACGAAGGCATCGAAGGTGATGATGTTGGCCTAAGAAACGATGATCGGAAGTGATGTGTTGATTGCGAGCCAGGGGAACGACGGTGGTGGTGCCATGCTTGGCATGTGCGAGAGAGAGAGAGAGACCATCGTGTTCAAAGGGAGTGATTTTATTAAACTCCGGACAACCTAGTATACATAATCATCCATAAGCTAAAACGTCCCTTCTGTACAGCAGCCGACCGTCTGTCCAGTTGAACCCAATTTCGTGTGAAAAGACTGCTAATACTGTAAGTGATAAGAGATGGTACAACAAATATTACTCTACATTCATAGCTTCTGAAAGGAAATCAAACAATGGCAGCCTCCTCACCTTGAACCCAACCCATCTTCGTGGCTAATTCATAAACCCTGTCCACTTTACTGGGCTCAACCTTGAAAAGCTCATAAGCATCAGCTTTCTTCAGGACAGAACCCTTGAGAACCTCCAGCATCAGCACCTCCTTCATCTTAAGATATTGTGCTGGCAATAATCTAATCTGACAACACAGTTGTTGTTCCTGAAAACAAAATTTGAATTATGTTCCAAGTTGCATATTCAGAAATCAAAGTTGTAACTTTCTTTGAACGAAGTGTCACAGGAACTCTCCAGATAAAAGCCTAGCGATTGACGACTAATGTGTACATGATTTTGCAGGAAAAATCAAAGGCCAGCGCCATGCTAGCTCAATGCACACCAGAAGCCAATTCAATTTTATATCAAAGAGAACGAAGCCTCTGACATGCATGCAGGAAACAGTATAAACAGAATTCCCTAACTAAAATTTCTTATCAGAGATCAATCTGAATTTGTTTTAATGAAGTGCAGAAATCCACAATGAGAAATTCAAAAACTTAATCAATGTCACTAGGGTCAGCTGAGAAAGCAACTAAGAATAACAGGTGTTGATAGTAGTGGTAAACAGTCATAGAACTATGATAACCTAACCAAATATAGGATCTGTCCAGCCACCGACCAAATTATAAATATTCAAGTGACCTTTTAGGCAACACTGCGCCTTTAAATGATGTGTCACTCTAGAGCCATGTGTTAGAATAAGTTAGATTAGATTGTATATCAGCTAAAGTACAACAGATTACGACTTCTATTCATGTTTCTGTTTTGCCCTTAATAGTCTTATAGCCCCAAAGAGCATTTTGGTTTTTGCACGGAGTATCACAAAAGATGAATCCCAAGTTAATTTTGTATCTAGATTAGATGAACAACTAAGCGACTGCTTGAATTTATTTTGGATGTCAAAACCAATGCTGTGGCAAAACTAATTTTTGTCAAAAGCTGGTTTTTGGTAGAACTGGTCAATAATCCTATTTGGAAAAGCATAGGTGGTGGGTAGTTTAATGTCTTCAGCAATTACTGGCCAGCTAACTCACATGGATATGGTATGGAGATACGGGTACATATACGACAACTTGAGAAAATGTGGGTACAGGAATACGGCAGGATATTATATGCAAAACAGCGCAAAAAAATCAAAATGAAAGAAACATTTAAATAAACAAGTGATATAAATAAAACATTATATGTTAATGCACAATAACTCTAAAAAATAGAATGAAAACTGAGTTAAAAAAAATAAATCAAGTAAAATTAAGTAGTTTGGATCAGTTTTGAGCTAAAAAATACCCAAGTGTACTCAAGTACCCACTTTAAGTACATGTACGGTGACACAGGTACGTAGACCTTACTGAAGTACCCATGTGACTTAACTGGCCAGATGCTGCCAACAATAACAAGGACTGGCATAATCATAGCAGAAAGACACCAATCCAGCTATTCTGTGACTGCAAATGTTCGGAAAAATTTATATATTCTTTCTTTCTCTTTTTTATTTCATTTAACTGGCCATCCACCTGTTGGGAACTGAACCGGCTAAAAAGGTCGCTGGTATCAATGACCCCAGATCAGTTTATGAGCAGCTTTTCTTTTAGCATTTTGCCCACCCACCAAGCAAAAAAGGGCTGAACTGGTCACAAAGTAGTTGACCTTGGCTGGCTCATTTTCCGACTGGTAAATGGCTAATATAATCTGAAAAAAGAAGCCAGGTTTGATGCGAACTTGATTTGCCAAAAAACCTTGCCCCCTGCGATCCTAACACTACCTAAGGCATGAAGTGCCCTGACACAAATGCAGCTCCAGTTACTGAATCCAAGAGGGTTTACATGCAACAGGGATTCCAAATAACCTTAACAAAGAGATACAGTAGTAGAAAAGTAGACCAATCAGAAAATTTATACACACAAAAAGGGGTAAATAATAGAGGTGCCGTGAAGTGTCCAGTGATTATACATAAAGGAATACAGAATAGTTAAAATCAAGCATGTCCACACTTCTTAAGAGCTAAAGCTAGTGAGAGTGTTCTGTAGTCAAACTCAGTATCTCATGCCATCTGAAAGTTAGGCAATAATTATATCCAAACCCACAATAGAAGCAATATACCATGTCATTCTACTAGTACTCACAATTCTAAGCGTACCATGAAGAAACATTAAATCATAATTATAAATCCACAATATAGATAATATTGGGTATTTGGAACGAAATAAGGGATTTTCTTCACTTTAAACTTTCAGGGTACACAAGGGCGTACTTGTTTGGCAGCAACAACAAGAGTGGATTACATGCTTCATTTTAGCAAAAATCCAAAATAATTCAATACTGCACCTGTATATCTAGAACAGTTAAGAAAATCTCAATGTAGATGAGAGTAAAGTCTACCTTCATAGCAAATAACACTTAACTTCTTTTTTTTAGGGAAGATAATAACATAAGCTACATTTCTCAGAATCAAAGAGTTGCACTTACAGCCATGGATAACAATTCTGCTCCTGGAAGACCAGTTATATCCCATTGATCTAGTATCCTAGCAATATGTCCTGTTGTTGTGGAAAATGCATCTGCTCCACCGGATTCATTTCGTGAATTGCTTTTAATTTTATTATTGTCAATGCCAGGGGTCCCATCTGGATCCTTTTTATCTTTGCTCCCAGGTCGATTGACATGCTGAAGCACTTTACCACCTGCAAATGATTGATTGCCTTCTTTTGCTTTTAGCATGTTTGCTTCAGATTCCCTTTTCCTCTTCTCTGCAGCATACCTTTCCCCTTCAGCTAACGTACGACACCCTGCAGCCCTATACTCCTGAATTACAAAACAGATTAAATGATTGCATGGCAAATGAACAGCTCACAACAGAATTGCAATTCAGTTAAATACAACAATAGAAAAGTAAGCAACTAAGGTTAGATCCCACACAACTTTTAACTTGCTAAGGTTTTCCTGAGATGTTTCTTGCCAAAAGGATATCCCAAGAACCAGATCTAAACTGCTGCAGCACATCTGTCTTAGGACCCACAAGGAACAGAGGCTATGCAACTAAAACATTTTATTAGTCAACATAGTTTTGTCTGCATCCACGAAAATGTGCATTACTGTTGTGAACACTGATCAAAACACTACTGAAGTAATAATCTAAAAAACAATGTTTGACAAGGCAGTGTTTAGAAATCTTAAAAACGATGTTTAACAAGGCAGTGTTCAGAGACACACTCATCCAGCATACTCATTACAAGGACAACATGCTACATGGATAAATATAAGCACAGTATATGTAGTTGTTGCATTGAAATTTTCACCCAACTTAGTATGGTACAGATTCTCAACCCACCTTTTAAAAGAACAGAGAAATAATGTAGTGATTCAACCATGGATTTGTCGACCAACCAATCAAATAGTGGTCAGGAGCCAGTGATATCTCTGGTGTTAAAATTGCTAAGATAAAACCGTAAAAGTAACGGAAAAGCCAACCAAAACTTGGTTGACTAGTCAATGGTTAGTAGTTGGCCAACTAGTCTTTACATGAAGTACTGGTTAAATTTGCACTTTTTCTTTTTCCCTTTCTATGCTACGTAAGTAGCGGGGTTTGTTCTGTCATGTATACATTCGTTCTTCTATATTACATAACAGGTCTACTGCATGTTTATTCATTAACTGGGATGATAACTATGCAACACAGATACTTTCAAAAGAGAGAGGTAGCAGTGTCGGCATGGCCTGACACGGGTAAGGTTGTGGGTGCTGCTGCGAACACAGTTTGGATGCGACCCTTGCCGTGTTCGGTGCAATCAATGCACCCAAGGCCAAATATGTCCAGTTTTGGACTCCGTCAAAATTGGCAGACACTCAATCAATTTTGACAAGTCCAAAAATCATCCAACATTAGGGTTTTATTTTATTTTTTTTTGTTCTTTACCAAGTCTGTTAGTTTTTTTTTATTACACATTACACAAATATGATATGATCTGGCACTTATAGCCTAAGTCACATGGGTACTTCAGTAAGGTCCACATACCCGTGTCGCCGTACCCGTACCCAAAATGGGTACTTTTACACTTGGGTACCTATAGATCCAAACTGCTTAATTTTATTTTTGATTTATTTTTTTCCACCTTACTTTTTATTCTATTCTTTGGATGTGAAAATTCGATTGATGTTCATATTTGACTAGAGGACTGCTCGGTTGTCCATATGTTTAAAGTTTTTCATATGTTTCTTAAACACACTGCTGCAAGAGCCGTTGATATATATTTTATATGTTATTTATTTGTTTATGTTGATGTATATTCTTTATTTTGATACATATTTTCTAAGTATTTCTTATTGTTTATATATATATATATATATATATATATATATATATATATATATATATATAGTTGTACCCCTGCACCCAAGTTTTTTGAAAATTGTCAGTACCTGCACCAGTACCCACACTGGCACCCGTACCCGTACCTATGTGACATAGCTTATAGCCTTATTTTTTAGTCTGTTCATCACTTTTTTTTATCAGATCTTGTTTCTGTTAATGTTGTTTTTATCATGTTAAAGAGTATTTCTAAAACATTAGAAAGTTAGAGAGGATGTCTTTAAATATTTTCCTACAGTTTTTGTAAAGTGTTTGCAGCCAACCCTAATCTCTTTTAAAAGAGATTAGGGTTACGTTAATGAATCAATCCTTTTGGCTCTCTCTCTCTCTCTCTCTCTCTCTCTCTCTCTCTCTCTCTCTCGCGTTCCCTCCTTTCCTCAACATCTCTCTCGTCTCTCTCAATCTGTAACATGGTATCAAAGCCCTAGATCTAGGACTGTGCTATCTAGGGTTTCACGTTCCTCCCTTCATCTCTTGCCTCTCCCTCCAAGCTTGGGTTCATGCCTATACTTTTCTGTTGATTTCAAGAAAAGCAAGTATTATGTTTGGTGAAAGGGGCTAATCATGTTTAACATGTAGAAACATGATTAGCACCCTTGTGTTGCTGTTGCCGTCAAAGACATGGAGAAATGTTGATGAAGTTGCTGTCGTGGAAGAAGAGGATGGTCGATCTGATCAGGATGTATCAGATCTGAGTTTCTGTTGCCGTGAAAAAAATCTATGTTGCTCAGATCTGTTTATCAGATCTGATTTTCTGTGGCTGTGAAGAAAAATCTATGAAGTTGTGTATCAGATCTGCCCTAAACCGATCTGAGTTTCTGAGTTTTGTTGTCGTGGAAGCAGTTCTATGATGTTATATATCAGATCTGCCCTTTCGCTGCTGTGTGTGGAGTCACGTTGTTGTTTGAAGATGCAGTTTTGACGTGAGGAGCAATATCTGCAAATCGTGAAACAACAACAAGCAAAGTGACACTTTGTGAGGTGTGGACTGCTGCTAATCATAAGTACAAGATATTTCAATTGAGGCCGTTGATTTCTTTGTCGTGTGGACAACAAGTTTTATGAGAAACTGCTGTATTTAAGAGAAGCAGCAGTCTTCTACCATTGGGTGAAGAAGTTTCAGTCATCGACTGAAACAGTTGTTCCATATTGCTGCCTGTTTTATATATTTTCAGATCTACTTATTTGAGAAAATTCCAGATATAGATTCCCGTTTGAGATATTGCTGCCTGTTTGAGAAAGTTTCAGATTTGTCATTGGAGTCACAAGCCACTATTCTGAATTTGTCTGTGCTGCCTTTGATCCTTTACGTCTGATACTAGTGGACAGTAACATCCTAGGCACTTAACGTGTACACCAATCGGGTTTTCTTCATATACTATGGCTGACAACAGTAAATCTGAGGGCTTTACTGAATACAAGATGGCTGAAAATTCCTTCTCCTATGGAACCACGATCAAGCTTAATGGTTCAAATTATGAAACATGGTCCAAGGTATTCATAATGACTGTGGCTGGCCATAGGAAGAAATATATTTTTGAGGATGATGAACCCACTGAGAAAAAAGAAATATATGTTGTGTGGGATGAAGATAATTACATTGTTATGTCTTGGATTATGAATAATGTGGAGTCTCATATAGCCCCAACTATTGCATATTATACCAAGGCCAAGGAGATGTGGTCTTTCTTGAGGAAGACAGACTCACATGCCATTAATGTAATTAAGATCTTACAATTGGAACAAGAATTATGCAACATACGGCAAGGGGATCAGGACCTATCTCAGTATTTTGCTACATTGACTGCTGCATATGAACGATTAAAGGCTCTTCGTCCACCTTGCCAGCATTGTTATGCATCACACTGTGAAACTGGAATGGTAGCAAAGTTCCTGTCTAGCCTATCTCCAGAATACTCTGCGGCAAAGTCTCAAATTCTCACAGGCAGTGATCTTCCAGATTTAACGGACACGTATAATAGGCTAAGCTATCTTGCAGTCACTCTTTCTCAAAATACGCATGACACACCAGTCTCTGCACTTGTGATATCAGGAGGACGGGGCCCTAGTTTGTTTGGTGGCACTAGGGGACGTGGTACAGGCCGCAGTAGATTTCAGTGTTCTTATTGTGGCAAAGTTGGTCATCTAAAGGATCGTTGTTGGGACAAACATCTTCACCTCCGTTCGAGCGTCTCCTCTGGACGTGGTGGAGGTAGAATTGCCACAGGCAAAGGTCCTTCTTCATCCCAAGCAGCTCATTCAAAGGCAACAATATCTATGATTGAGTCTTCTACTGACCCTTCCATATCTATGTCATATTCCCTTAAGTAAGGATGAATATGATCGTGTTCTTGCTTCAACCACAGTATTTTTCATCATTTGTCAGATTCTCTACACCACAACATGTCAGACTTGTTGATGGTAAATTGTCCTCTGTTTTGGGCAGTGGTGATATTCACCTTCCACATTTAGGCACTATTACACATGTGTTATATGCTCCTCAGTTTCTTGTTAACTTGGTATCCATCAAACAGCTAGCTATTGATTTAAAGTGTAAAGTCATTTTTGACTCTGGTTCTTGTTCTTTTCAAGACTTACTAACTGGGAAGATGATTGGTGGCAGTCATGAATGTGAGGGATTGTATTTTCTGTCGATCCCAGTTGATGTTGCTGCATCTTTAGTCCCTTCGAAGCCTTCTCCTTTCCAATGGCATCTCAGACAGGGTCATCCGTCAGTACCAAAACTTCGTCGCATGTTTCCAGATATTCCTGCATCAGAGTCATTCTTATGTGATGCTTGTCAGTTGGGCAAGCATACATGGAGCAGCTTTCCTTCAAGATAGAGTCCGTCTAGTCAGAGTCCGTTTGATCTCATTCATGTGGATGTATGGGGTCCTAGTTGAGTTCCTTTTCGGTCATGTTTTCGATACTATCTTGTTTTAGTTGATGATTTTACTAGAGTCAGTTGGGCTCTACATATTTAAAGATTGATGTTGAAAATATATTTGCAAATGATTGGGCTAGTATTCCTTTCACGTCCATAATAAAGCTTTCATACAAGGTTGAAACAAGCAAAAGATTATTAAGAACTTATATATTGTTGAGTAACATTTATGTTAGGTGGTGTTTTGAATATTTAATAGTTTTAGCCTTTTAGGAACAGCTCTTTGTTAATAATTGTTTTAGTCTTGGACTTATTTTGTAATTTCTTAGTTCGCCCCAATTCTTTGTTAACTGTTGAAATAAAGAAAAGTTTATGTTTTAGGGGGTTCGGTGTAATATTAAAGAGTTATAGCTCTCTTTAATATTTTTATGTTTTTGCTTATGTTACTTTGTAAATCTCTTGTTTTACCCTAATCTCTCTTATAAGAAAGATTAGGGCCATCGTAATGTTAAGTTCTTTTGTTCTCCTATCGCACGGCTGCCTCTCT
>JAANDH010002323.1:1366-13797 GCA_011799765.1 Nymphaea thermarum | reverse complement strand
GAACATGTAGAGCATTGTGGACTAAGAACTTGTTCAAAAGCGGGAGACTCCCTTTTCCAGCCACAGAGATAGATGAACCATCGGCAAGGGAAACACGATCCTTTCCTGATGAAAGCTTATACCCATGAAAGACCTTAGGATCGCCGGTCATGTGGTGAGTAGCGCCACTGTCAATGATCCACTCTCCCATACGGCCATCTGCCATCACGTCTATAGATGAAGAAGCTGCCATAATCACAAATAGTCCAACAGGAGGCACGAGCAGCGATACAACCAAAGAGGCACCGGTGACAACGGAGAGCACCAACGGGCACGAATATCCTTGGATAGAATCACAAGAACGAGAGAAAAATCAAGTTCTACCTAGAAAGGAACAATAAAGAGAGAGGTAATATCTTCACCGAATTCCCAATCAACCCCAAGAGTGAACGGAATGTCGATTGGGGGAAACGATCGTCGATGTCACTCGACGGAAGCAGTTCCTTCTCTCTCGGGCTGCAATCTCCCACAGGTAGAGGTTGCGCCACACGTTCTCCTTGCTGGAATCAAGATTCAAGAGGCAAAACCAACAAGTATCAAGGTATAGAAGTGAACAGGAAACCAACTTCGAGATGAGGAAAGCCTTCCCGTAAGACCAATTTAACCCCGGTCTTTTGTAAGGAAAGGGGGATGCGATCGCCGGAGCGCCGGCGGCGTTGAGGCAATCCTCAAGTTACTCTCCTCTCCTCCTTCACGTCCTCTATCAAGACACGGACCAGCCACCTCTTCTCGCACGATGGGTGCCAAAGAAAAACAAGAAGATGGAATCAACGATCAATCAAGCAAGATATTGCAGATTAGAGGCGGATGCACTTCACCGGATTTGCAAAAGACCCCTACGAAGTGACGCGAATAGGGGGAGGCAAGCTTAGGAAGCGCCTAAGCACGCATATCTTCCTTCTTCTCCGGGAAGCATGTCAACTGTAGAAACAAGCAACACACGAAGGGAGAAGAAGAAACACACGATATACGTGGAAAACCTCGTGAAGAGGTGAAAAACCACGGAGAAGCTCTAACCTAGGGGCACACCGCAACCCTAGGAGAGAGAAATTGATTTTCACTTAATCTCGACAAGTACACTTAAGTGATAATTTATAGGGGAGAGAAGGATTGCCGCCTAGGGTACCGAGCCAACCTCGGTACCCGCGCCCCATGGGACCGGATCCAGAAATGGACCCGGATCCCAATAACACATATCGACTAACATCAACGACACAGGAGACACCGGTGACGGCGACGGCAAAAACACAAGGGCGACGACACAAACCCTAGGCGGCGGCGCGCACCCCTAGGTGGCGTGGATCCCACACGGATTCCGAGGCGACGACGCGGAACTCGAGGCGACAATGTGCACGGATCCCGAGGTGAAGGTGTGGAACCCTAGGCAGTGGCACTGATCCCGAGGTGGTGCGGATCCCGAGGCAACACGGGAAAACACGAACGGCGAGATCACGACGAAAAACACCAATAGATCGCAAAACCTGGCTCTGATACCATGTAGAAACACGAACAAGAAGAGGAAGAGAAACAATGATCACGATGTAACGTGGAAAACCCTCAACTCGAGGGAGAAAAAACCACGAATGAGGAGGAGTTGGTGCCCACTAGCCGCCAGACTCTCTCTCTCCTTAGATTCTCATTCACTCATAAAGATTAGGGTTACATGACTTAAGTAGTGCCCAACACGGGCTACAAGACGGGTCGGGTATGGATCCGGACCCGAAACACACGATCTATCAACAACCACAAAAAGAGAATATTGAAATCATAACTTTAGATGTTCTGAGTTGTCAAGTGTGTGATCCCTAAAGATGCAAATGGTTAAAATATCATCAGAATCCCATTAAGCAAAGGACACGAAAGATTTAGTACTTTGAATATCACCTTGAACTATATAAATGTTTTTTTGTGTTCTAGATGACAGCTATTATTTGTGATGAGGGATTATATCATTCTATGTTCTAGTTGTAATCAACCATTAAGCTACAAGGAAAGGGAATACTAGCTGACATGGCACCAAAGCAGGAATTGAAACAAAATATTAAGTGAATCAGTAGCACTAGCTTTGTTTTTTCACTTGTTTCCAGCCCCTTTTCTTTTCTTTCCTTTTCTTCTTCTTCTTTCCCTGTTCCTGTTATTCACCTTGCAAACTGTACCCTCAATTTGTCTGTACCCACAAATGAAGAACCTTTTATTGCTGACTTTTGTACATTTCTTTGATCAAAATGTTCATAAAGTCTTTCTTCCTTCTATCTTGGTTTAAGTTGGTCTTCCTTCTTGGTTAGAAGGTAAAAGGGTAAAAACTTTATACTGATTGCATATTTACTCTTTACAAGTTTTGAGGCAGGTACATCCTCATTCAATGTGGTCCATGCCTAGGGTGCAATCAGTACTCATACCCACGAAGGGTATAAATATAGAGTTGATTATGAAAGATTCTCAATATAAGATCTTGAAGAGGCCACCATAAATTGCAGATTCACAAAAAATAAAGTGAATGAGATAAAAGAGTGCACAAGGGGGGCAGCAGCAGAAGCCACGCATAACCGTAATTCTCATTATATAATATAAAATGTTTCCATGGACTAAAATATCCTTGAGACAGGTATAACTTAGACACTTCTAAACTGTAGAAGTACCCATATCGACGCAACACAATGCTGGTGCTGGTATGGGACACTGCTTGGAAACAACAGACTTAATTTTTGTATTTTTTGTATATTTTATATTTTAACATTTTTTGCTCAGTAATATCTATTTTATTAATGTAAACAACGAATTTATGTGTTTAATCTTATTATATATGTATAATGCATATATATATATATATATATATATATATATATATATATATATATATATATATATATTAAACAACGAATTTCATACATATAATTTATAATATATATGGCCGTGTCCCCATACCGAAGTTTTTTTTAATATACTCTGCGCCCACTTCGGCACCTGTATCTATACCCATGTGACATAGTTGAGAGTTGAGACTATAAAATCAGTAGATCATAGCAACCACATTATTTTACGCATGTATATGGATCTAGAAAAAATATGATCTAGATCCAAATCATGTCATATCAACCTTCCTCAAGTTGTACATGTTTTCAGACCTGAACAACTTATTCTTGAGAAAACAGTACTGACACTTCGCTAGGCCTTTGGTGAACAAATTGACATTTTGGCTTCTCTGAACCTGAAAGGTTTGATCTCCTTATCTTCAACCTCTATCTAATGAAGTCTTGATCCATTTCAATATGCTTTATGCAACTGTGATGAACTAGGTTAAAGCAATGATGATAGCACCTTCATTGTCACATAATAAGAGAGATCAATAAACTTCTCCCAAATCACCCAATAGATGTTGATCCCATATGACTTCAACTGTCTCTCAAATAGACTTCTCCCAAAGATCCCATATGACTTCAACTGTCTCTCAATAGATTTCTCCCAAATCACCCAATAGATGTTGATCCCATATGACTTCAACTATTTTAGCTGCCATAGATCTATATAACACTTCAATACTGGGCCTTCTAACGGCCTCTTAATGGCACTATATTTTGTTCAACAGATACACAATTCTTTGAAAATAAAACTCCTCTTATGTAGATCTCCTGCGCAATCAGTATTTGTATAGTTGATGATTTCATGCCCTTTCTTGTTAAACCTATTCTTTTAATAAACAAGCCCATCTCAAATGGATACCTTTAAATATCTCAAATCCTCTTCCTAGCATTAATATTACTAATCGTTGGTTCATGCATAAATTGAGGCATTTGTTTAATGAAATATATAATGTTGGTCTTGTGAAAGTGACATGTTGGACCATTCTCACAATACTTTGACAGATAGTTGGATCATCAAACAGGTCTCCATCTTGAGAGCTCAAGTTTTAATGTGAAACACTGGGGTATAAACTACGTGAGGCTGGAAGCCTGAAATTACCCATTGAGATGCCTAGATGGGTTCTGGCTCCTTATAAAAAGAAAAACTTACCTCTTCCAAGTCAGAAAGTTATTATGAGTGAGTTTTCCAGAGACAAGTTAGCCTAGAAAGTTTAAAGAGAGCTCAGTGTAGGTAGAAGAGTGCATTGAGTCAAAGAGAAGGAAAAGAAGCAAGAGAAGAAATTATTCAATCAAATGTACTGCAGCAATGGATATCAGCTTCGTGCAGATAACAGAATGGCAGTATGAAAATGTGTCTTGCTTTCTCATTGGCACTACAAATTAATTTCTCCATCCTGGAACGCAATTTGATGTTTCTTTGGAACAATGTATGTGCTGCGAAACATATGGTAATTGAATATTATGCAGAACTCAGGTTAAAATCAGCTTCGTTTTGCGCAAATTCCAGATTTGGATTCACTTAACAAGGAGAGGAAAACAGAATAGAAAAGGACCAGATCAGATCAAATAACACGTGTGTAGAAACACAAACCACGAAGAGGAAGAAGAGAAGACGAACACACGATGTACGTGGAAAAACCTCGAACGAGGAAAAAACCACGGGAAGCTCTACCTAGGTGCACCACCGCAACCCTAGGAGAGAGAAAATATATTTCACTTAATCAACAAGTACACCATAAGTGACAATATAAAGAGAGAGAGAGAGGAGAAGCCGCCTAGGGTACCGAGCCAGCCTCGGTACCCGCACCCCATATAACCGGGTCCAGAAATGGACCCGGTTCCTATATCAACATATTCTAACAACGTGGAAATCAGAAAGGATGTTGACTCAACGTAGAGAAAACAAAAAAATTGTAAACGTAATGAATTTGATCCAATGTTGGTCACAATATTAATGTTTGTAATTCTGTAACAAGGCATATCTGATCAAATATTGAACCAATGAGGAAGGACATCTGAAACAGAAATATGTAAAGAAGGGTGTGAGAAAGGCTGTCTAACTGGAAACATATTTTTAGATCTATCGGGTATATCTTTTGGAAGCAATATGCAATCTGGCTTTGATACCAGGTAAGATCTCAATATCATATCTTGATGAGGCCAGTGCAATTGTACATTCTCAGAAAATATAGGGAACGAGAGAAGAGTGCACAAAGGGGGGAGGCAGCAGCAGCGATACACAACCCTAGTCCTTAATCTTTATACAACATAAAATATTTGTTTGGACTAAAATGTCTTTGAGAGACTATAAATAATTACAACACAAGAGCCACATTATAATTACATGTGTGTGGATTTGGGAAAATCTTGATCCAGATCAGAACACCTCTTATCAGTTTAAAACTTACATATTATTAGGTTTATTAAACCACTTTAACATGAAAGATGTGGATAAAACGACATTGAAGCATAAGCATGAAAAAAAACCCTCCTTGAGCTATATCTCAGCTATCTATGGGTCAACTTTATGCAAATGATGAATTTGAGTAAACCAGAGTTGGAAACATTTAGTTAATCAAATTTGATAATTTAACGTTTCCATTATTGGACCATTTTATTTTACCAAGTTCAACATTCACCAGATTAGCGAACATTTTTGTGTTGCAATGCAACAACAAGATTTTATTTGTAGCGAGTGGTTTTTTAGCTGGTTAACTGGTCATATCCTAAGTCACATGGGTACTTCAGTAAGGTCCGCGTACCCATGTCGCTAGACCCGTACCCAAAAGGGGTACTTGGACACACTTGAGTACCTATAGATCCAAACTGCTTAATTTTACTTTGATTTAGTTTTCTTTTCACCTTACTTTCCATTCTATTCTTAGTCATTGTTCATTAACATATAATGTTTTTATTTATATCACTTGTTTAGTTGCTTTCATTTTGATTTTTTTGTGTTATTTTGCATATATACATACATTACATATATCCTGCCATACCCCCGTGCCCACATTTTTTAAAGTTGTCGTGCATGTACCCATATCTCTGTACCCGTACCCATGTGACTTAGGTCATATCTTATTGATGAAATGTATTGGCCTAGTATCATCTTGGCCATGGGAAAAATATGAGATCTAATGCACTTGTTAGGTCAAATAAGTATCTTATGTCAAAATGGAGAAATTTTGTATCTCAAATCTTTAGTATTATCTTATTTATCATTTGTGCCTGCTACGTAGGAAGAATGCCATAACCCATTATAACTAAGAAACAAAAAGATCAAAACTTCAAAAGGGGAAGAAAAAAGAAATGTGAAGAAGGAAATGTAGAAATAGAAACAGTTTCAAAAACAATTAAGATAGAACAGGAAGAAGATGAATCCATGGAAGAAGACCTGTCCATTTCTTTGGAAGAGGAAGAAAGGTGGAACCTTTACAAGAACATATATGAAATAGAGGAGATCTAGCTAAATGGAAAGGAAAAAGATGGATTTAACTTTAAAGAGAGAAAAGTGTGGACTTTTATGAATTGAAAAATCCCTTCGGCCACTTCTTTCTGATTTTCAATGTTGGAATCGACCCCCACTAAATATAAAAAATGATCAAGTTCAAATGTTGTAAGAAATGAAATGTCCCAATATTTTTTTTGATACACGTGCACATGAGGGAAAGCAAAAAATGTCTTTCACATATCCACCTAGTTTGTCTACTTCTTATGAAATGATATGAAAAAAATGTCTTTTTGCACAGTTCATGAAAGAAGGTGCACTAGAGTGTATATGCTTAGTTAATCATCAAAATTTGGATAAGTACGCATGATATTCATATACTGCAATAATACCAGGACAACATGAAATCTTATATCAATAAAAACTAAAATCTTGAGAACTGCACAATCAATATAAAAAACACTATATGTGTTTGACCATTGAGAGAAAACAATTTTATCAGGACCTATACTTGGAGTTTACAGGCCATTTTCATGGCAATCCTTTTACCAAACTCCATCAGCCAAAGGCAAGAATTCTGCCCCAATCTTCCTGTTTTACATTCAATAGAGGTGGCAATCTGAATTAACATCCTAGTGCAGCAAAATCAGGTCATTTCACTTTGTTACATGGAACAAGAAGGTCCAATGGCAAGTCTTACGTTATTATGATCAACAGTCAGAGGAACAGACTCCTTTTGTTTTCAAGGCATGCCTTCACAATTTGTTTAGACCACAGGCATAAGTAATGCTTCTGACCAAACATTTTAAAAGTTAAAATAAGAAAGACGGTGTACCTGATGCGATTTGGTAGGGTGACTTTCACGGTGAAGAGGTGGTCACCACGTACTGATGGTTTATTAAGTTTTGGAACCCCTCGTTTTGATAAGACAATCACATCGCCTGGTTGTGTACCAGGAGGAATCTGAAGTTCATTGACACCGTCAACCGTCTTTACCTGTTACACATGATTATCATGGTAGACAAATTAGAAAATTCCTTAATCAGATCCTCTACAGTTACTATTGACTCTTTACAATCAAAACTCCAAAACCATGAAAGGCAAAAATGAGAGGGATCTTGAAGGGTGTCAACATCAAGATGACAAGCATGCTCAACCATGAAGCTCTGCAGCTGAGTTTTCCCATGGTGTCGTCCTCCTAAGGGATGGTGGTTGGACTCACCCAGTTGCAGGCTGTAATGTAAGTCTTGCCTTTGAAAGGTTCCTCTCATCATAAAAAAGCTAAAAAACTCAGAAAAAAAGGGAATACAAAATAATTAAATGATAAATAGAAACATAATGGCCAAATCATATTTTTGTACAACCATGCCAAAAAATTTACAATTTTAATGACTCAAACCAATTTTTTGAAACTAGCAGTTGCTAGAGATATCTGGTCCTCGTTTTCATTTGGAAAGATGGCAGTTAAATTATCAGTTGAAGCTTCAAGGTCCTCATGGGGAGCAAAGCTAAAGGATTCAAAATCCAATACATCTAAGATTTGAATATCAAGATCCAAGATGCCAATAAAGCAGGTAATGAATCTCAGTATCTTAATAAATCGATCTAGATACAATCCATTGGAAGTCCAAGGAAATACCTAAGGTCATGGGACCAATTCCACAAGTAACTCCAGAAGTGTCACAATGCTAGTGACTAAGAGAATTCAAGACCTCCATAAAGTTAGTGCATGATTGCAACTACAATCCACTAGACCTACACAGAGTTCCAGTTGCCTTATGTAACCAATATGATAAAATGTTTCAAGGATCAGGGTTAAGATGCTTGTATACATATTACCATGAAGAAGCCAGTTTCAGATCAGCGCTCTTAAGGCTCTAAGAGAAGACTATGTATTATGGCTGGTTCCATGGGTCTGATGGCTTTATCTGAATATGAGAGTTGACAGATCAATGTTTTTTTCTTCCAGATCTGTGCACATAGCTACGCAGAGCTGCTTGCTCTATTGTGGCATCCACTGAAAAACTGCCTAATAAGAGACTTACCTTCACAACTGCTCCCAGGATGGCATCAAGGTAACTTATTGAGACTGTGGAGCAAAGGTTTATGCCGTCCCTCTGTATCCCTTCAATCTCCTCGACATTGAGATACACATAGAGATCACCAGGAGGTCCCCTGCACAAAAAAAGAATAAGTAGTTGCCAAACACACTCTGAGGGTCAGATAAACAATAAAAAAGGATTCAGATAAAGCTCAAATTTTTTTCACTGAACATCTGAAAAATGAATCAGCTGTAGAACAAAACAACTTTGAACCTGCACGCTCACCATGAGACTTATAGAAAAACAGTACAATCAAATAAGCACAGGAAGTATGAAAATGTGAGCAGATTCACAAGAAAAAATGAAACCTAACGTTTGAAATGTGGTCTGATCTGGTGGCTAACCAAAATATTTTAAGTATGCTTTTCAAAATCTGACAAGTGGAATGTGATTGGAATGTCCAAAACTCTATAAATTAAAAACTTACTAAACTTTGGATCATAAATCAGACTTTTTGGCTTGAAAAATCTAAAATACTTGATTTTTGAACCTTAATGACATCTACTGGACACATAAATTTGGTAATTTTTGTTTGATCTAATAGTTTTGGAGATTCTAAATCTATACATATGGTTGGGTTTTTGAATGATGGTTAGAAAATGGCCAAATGATGACATGACAAACACATGGCAAAACAGTTGGACGACCAAGAAAGGTTTTTGTATACATAGACACACACATATAACAGTGCAATGCAAGTGTATGTGAGTGTGTGTCAACTGAGAATATATCAACTGTATCAAGTCAATCTGCGATGCATGATTATGGCAAAAGGGAGAACCATCCTTTTCCATTTAGAAAGATAAAATAGTAGCACCCAACAAGAAAAGGAAAAGTTGACAATGCTGACACTAGTTCTGTATATATGTGTGTGTGTGGTTCTGTATGATATATATATATATATATATAGAGAGAGAGAGAGAGAGAGTTCCAAGATTATGTCAACTATTTTGTGGGGTCAACTGTGCAACCAGCCTTAAACCACTAAATAGGAAGAAATGTAAGGCTAGGATGACCCAGAAAGAAAAGGAAAAAATGCCTTCAAAAAGAAATGAAGACTTGTTTTTCTGTCAAGAACATCTCACCCATACATTTTGGTCATCTAATAGTTAAGAGTTTGGAAAAATACATTAACACTATATATATGTATATATATACACATACACACACACACATTCATAATCTGTGGGTGTGTGTGTGTGTGAAAATTTGATGCCTAGATCATATTTTATGAGCTGATAAAGCTAAGGCCATTAAATATAAAATGCTCATACAATCTAGTTCACCAAACATGACACCATGACAACTCTGTCTATCTTTTTCATTAAATGATCAACAATTAAGCATTGAATGAGAGACAGAACTTAAAGGCCAAGGTTATCAAGTTTGATATCAGTCAAGATTCTCTCTCTCTCTCTCTCTCTCTCTCTCTCTCTCTCTCTCTATATATATATATATATATATATATATATATATATATATAACTAAGCATTTAAACTGGTTTTACTTTTACCAGAAAGAAAATCAGAACCTTGGAAGTTGGACGACTTCATATAAGGGTTCAGGCATGAGGCATATATTCAGTCCAACTAACCCCAAGCATAACAAGTTAACAACCACTTCTATGATCATCATTCAGAAGATGTACCCATACACATGCACACATCAAAATGATGAATAAACATCTTTACATTTTTATGACATACAGAGAGATGACATGCATGTCCATGTATTACATATGATCCTCAATCTTCAGAAATATATGCACTAGAGTCTAGACAGCAGTGAAGGCATGACCAACAATTAGAAGATCAAGATACATCAATGGCCTGTGGAATGGCCAGATGAACAAATATCAAAGAATAATGCATGAATTCTGGAAGAAGATAAAATTAAAAATTTCAAAGCTGAACAGCAAATACGAAAGAACTCAGCATACCCTCTTGGTCCTGCATCACCTTCTCCACGTACCCTTAATGTACTTCCTTGACTGACACCAGGAGGTACCTTGACCCTTATATCCTTCTTAGTCCGGACACGTCCTTCACCAGCACATTTTCGACAATATTCTGAAACAGTTTGACCGTCTCCACCACAGGTTGGGCAAACAGAGATCTGGAGAAAGCAATAGAAGTCAATATTAATGTGCATTCAGTACATGTATCCCAGACTGAGGACAACAGGAAAAGAATATCAAGAATCAATAGCTTCTTTTCAAATCATAAGACAAGAAGACAAAGCAATCAAACTTGGGAGCATGAACTTCACTCGTAAAAATATCTGCATGATCACTTCGGCAAATCATATAGTAATCATGAAAACTGATCTCCTTAAGCATGGGAAGTATTGTTCTATGATAACCTAAGTTACATGGGTACTTCAATAAGGTCAACGTACCCGTGTCGCCGTACCTGTACCCAAAATGGGTACTTTGACACTTGGGTACTTATAAATCCAAACTGTTTAATTTTACTTTGATTTAACTTTTTTCACCTTACTTCTTATTCTATTCTTTGGATGTGAAAATTCGATTGATGATCATATTTGACTAGGGGGCTGCTTGGTTATCCATTATGTTTAAAGTTTTTCATAGGTTTCTTAAACACATTGCTGCAAGAGCCGTTGATATTATTTTCTATGTTATTTATTTGTTTATGTTGATGTATATTCTTTATTTTGATACATATTTTCTAAGTATTTCTTATTGTTTATATATTACGGCCGTACCCCCGTACCCAAGCTTTTTGAAAATGGTCAGTACCCGTACCCGCTACCCGCACCAGCACCCTTACCTGTACCTATGTGACATAGATGATAACTTAAGAGCTTCCGAAAAAGATAGGATTGTATATTTGAATTCTCACAATCTTCAGCAACCTGAATCTCATAAAATATCATGGCAATATCACAAAAATATCATGGTACAGTTGAGGTCTTCAAGTTACAATAAGATTTTTGCTTTTAACCCATGTCATACGAGTGTAGGTGTAGGGGTGCCATTTTCTGAAAAAACTTTGGTATGGATTATGTGTATCACAGTGTATGTAATATATAATTATATACACAAGCACTATATACATACATACACATATATGTACATACATAAGGGATGCCATTTTTTGGAAAAAAAAAATCAGTATGGGGTATGTTTGTGCATCATATTTATATGTATATATATAAGCACTACATACACACATGCATACCAACTTACCTACATGTATGTATATGTGTATCTATGTATGTATGTACATAAAATGAGAAGGACAAGCTGACTTGCGTCATGCCATTCTTTTTAAGTTTTTAGAAAACTAACTTTACATGTGTAGAAACTCAAACCACGAAGAGGAAGAAGAGAAGAGAAACACACAATGTACGTGGAAAAACCTCAGACGAGGAAAAAACCACGGGAAGCTCTACCTAGGTGCACAACCGCAACCCTAGGAGAGAGAAAATTATATTTCAATCAATCACCAAGTACACATAAGTAAGATTAAAATAGAGGGAGAAGGAGGAGAAGCCGCCTAGGGTACCGAGCCCGCCTCGGTACCCGCGCCCTAGGGAACCGGGTCCAGACCCAGACCCGGTTCCGGTAACCCATATTCTAACACTCCCCCTCAAGCTTGGCATACATGTCAAACATGCCAAGCTTGCTAACATTCTTTTCAAAAAGAGAAGTACAAAGCCCTTTAGTTAAGACATCCGCCACTTGATCTTCAGATTTCATGTAGGGTAAAATCAGCTCCTTTGAGTCGATGCGTTCCCGAATAAAATGACGATCAATATCCACATGTTTGGTCCTGTCGTGAAGAACCGGATTATTGGCCAGATTGATCGCTGACTTGTTGTCACAGTACATCTTCATTTTATCTCCCAGTTTCATGCCAATATCAGTCAGAAGAATCTTCAACCACAGCATCTCTGTCACCCCCATTGCCACAGCCCTGTACTCAGCCTCAGCGCTAGACCTCGAACACACCTCTT
>JAANDH010002322.1:0-12437 GCA_011799765.1 Nymphaea thermarum | reverse complement strand
TAGGTCTTGTTCTAATTTGAATTTGAAATGTGGATTTTGGATCTAATTTGAATTTGATAATTGGATTTTGAGTTTGAAATGCTAGATTTGGATCTAAACTTGGATTTTGGATCTAAACTTGGATTTAAAATTTATTTTAAAAATAATATACCCAAAATTTTAATAGCCCCATTTTTTGAAAAATTTGGGGTGATAACAGTAACTAACCGAGATTGTACTGTTCAAGTGTGCCATCAGCTTTCCTTTTAATACGAAAGACCCATTTGGCACAAACAATGTTGCCAGATGGAGGCGGCGGGACAAGTGTCCATGTTTTATTTTTGTTCAGAGCTGCAAGTTTTGCTTTCATGGCATGGACCCACTGAATATTTTCAAGGCTTGAGACACACTATGAGGTTCGGTTTCAAGGTTTAGATGAGTGAGATGAATTTGAGGGAGGGGATATTTGGAGATTGTATATGTTTTGGGCTTTAGAAAACCAATTTGGGAACGAGTGAGCATGGTATGGGAGCGATGTGGTTGGGAAGTGATGATAGGAGGGTCGGATGCTGTAGATGGTGTGGGTTCTATTGGTGCATCGTGGGTACAAGAGATGGTGGGAGAGGAGGGATGAATTGGAAAGGTTGGTTGGGTTGAAAGGTGAGCAAGGTTGGGTGAAGGTGACAAGGCTTGAGTTGGTGGCATGGCTTGGGTTGCTGGTAGGGTTTAGGTTAGCATGGTTATGACCAAGGGTAGTGTGGGTTCAAGTTCATTTTGTGTGAGTTTGGCTATAGATGCCAAGGTTTTGAAGGGTATAAACCTTCATCAAAAACCACATGTCTACTAATAAAAGTTTGCTCGTGTCTCAATCGAAGCAAATGTATCCTTCGTGCTAGTTGTTATACCCAAAAAAGACATATTGCTTGTTAAAAAACTGCAATTTGTGAGAATTGAAATAACATAGACATGGATAGCAGGTACATCCAAAGACCTTTAAAAATATATAATTTAGGGATTTTATGAATAGAACTTGATATGGTGACTTCATATTAAGAAACCGAGTTGCCATTCTATTAATCAAGAAGACAGCAGTTCTAAAGGCAAAATCCCAATATTTACAAGACAAAACTAGCATGTGCGAGAAGCATCAATCCTGTGTCAACTATGTGCTTGTGTTTGCCTCTATGAACAATACCAATCTATTTGAGATAGTTAGAAACAGTTCGATATTCTCCTCCCCAATCATTTTGAACAGCTTTAATTTTTCTATCAAATTGTCATTCTACCATGATTTGAAAAGTTTTAAAAACAGAGAGAACATCTGATTTATTTTTTATAATATATATCCAAGAAAAACAAGAGAATGCATCCATAAAATTGACATAGTAACTATAACCATGTAATGTGAAGTGGCTCATGGTCCCCAAACATCAGTAAAAATCAAATCAAGAGGACCATCAATCTTATGTTGTGTTGGCGCAAAAGGAAGAGCATGACTTTTCCTTTTTTGACATGCATCACATATCTTATTATAAGTCTTGCTATCAATCGGTAAGTTAAATTTATTCCAAACATGCATCACAGTTCTAAAGTCAGGATGCCCCATCCGACTATGCCAATCATCAACTGAGACCTGCTCTCTTGTAAGGGATGTTTTCTGACGAGTTGCATCATGTTACTTAACTTGTTGTAACTTCAGCTGATATAATTCTCCTTTATTTGCACCCTCCAGAAGTTTCTCCCCTGTTATCTGATTCTTTACATAGCAATGATTTGCGTTAAATTCAAAGACAACATTATTGTCACGAGCAAATTTATGCATAGATAGTAGATTCTTGAAAATAGTAGGAACATGCAACACATTATTTATAAGAAATTTTGAAGCTGAGCTATAGATAAACATTACCAACATTCTTGATTTGAAAACCAGTATCATTTCAAACTCTCAACTGATCTTGTCCACGATATTCTGAGTAAACGGATAAATTGTTTAGGTCAGCAGTCACATGATGGGTAGTGCCGGTGTCTGGATACCAAGATCCTTCATCGGTTTGGAGCATAGTTTCCATATGATAAGCCTTTAGGGATGATGATTCATTTTGAAATTTATATATTTTGCAGTTCAATGCCCATGTCCTGTTTTCTTGCAACCTTGACATAAAGTTCGACATTCAGAAGCAAGGGCCCATTATTTCCCCAAAAATGACAACTGAGTGATTTATCCTGAGGATGGCTTCCTGAATGTCCTCTTTGCTGCTCAGTTATTCCTTGGTAGTTGTGATTCTTGAAACTAGTCAATGAACTTAAATTGTATGGTTTCTCTAATACCAATTGAACAGGTTTAATAGATGTTAGGAAAAACACGAGCGGAAACATGTACACTCATGGATGCAGTGCAGAGTCTTGGAGTTCAAAGAAAAAAAGCTTTGTGACACTATCTTCTTTTGATGCAGAATATGTGATTGCAACTGCTGAAAAAGGAGTAATGAAAAGGCCTGAAAATCAATAGGCTATTAGAAGTACTGCTGAAAAAAAGATTCTATTATGGTTGTGGCTGCTAGTAAAGTAGTAGCAATTATCATCTCTATTTCCTTTATTCAAGAACTTATTATTTCCCAGCCAATTGCTTTATTGTAGGAATAAGACAATTCTAGTTGAGCACATTATGCAGGTCTTATGAAAACCCGTAACTTATAGAACCATTATGTGGTCGTATAAGCTTGAACTATGACTGAACTCCTCTTCACCCAAAAAAAAAAAAAAAAGAAAAACAAAACAAAGAAACACAGTAAAAGAGTGCTACTATTTGTCAATAACCAAGCAAAATAGCTTTTGAACCTTTCAGCTCCTAATTTAAGCTGATGGGATAGACGGGCTGCTTGGAAGGGTAGAAGAGGCCCCAGTTTTGCTCGATGCCAGTGGGCTTCTGGTCCTCATTGAATAGAGCAAACACAAAAATCTCCATGGGCCCCGGCCTCTTTGGCGTGCCCTGTGCAGCATGCCTCACCAGGTTTTGGTTATAGGTCTGAGCATTCCCGATGGTAGTGACAGTCGAGTCGCCTCCAGCCGATGGCCACCCACTCTCGGACACCTGGATGGGAACACCGGCGGCACCAGCTCTCTCCATTGCTGAATAGACAGAATCTACCATGGCATCAAACAGATTTGTATATGCCAGCCCACTGTTAGGGTCTGTGACCACAACCCGGTTAGCGGTGAAGAGCGCATAGTCAAGTTGTATGGCCTGGCGGTTGCCCACATAGCTGAAGTATGGGTACACATTGACCATGAGAGGGGCGCCGGTGCTGGCTAGGTATTGGACGATAGGACCCATGATGGGAGCGGCTTGATCGGAAAATGAACCTTGAGAGGGAGGATAGGAGACGCCAATGACCCCCATGGAAACGGACGTGGACACCTTGATCTGGTCTCCAAGACCCACAGAGCCCAGGGCACCCACCATGTTCTTCATAGCGGGGAGCACGTACTGGTCTGCGTCGCCGGGGATGACTTCGTTGCCGACGGTGATATACTTGAAGCTGACGCCCGGCGAGTATGGCTGGATGTTGCTGGAGATCCAGGAGCTGGCGAAGGAGGCATCGTTGGCCATCCTCTGCAGATCCTCGTTGGCCACATCCACATTGACTTCAATGCCCGTGTTCCTTAAGGCATTCAGTGCGTCCCCGTCTGGGCCGTACAGCCGGACCTTGTTGAAGCCCACGGACTGAATGAGCTGCACTGCTTCCGGCCGTGACGGCAAGTTGTCGCCGAGCATCCCATAACACACTCCCACTGACTGAGCAGCAACTGTAGAAACAATCAGAACAGGGTTCAGGTTGTTGACTGTCGTACGCTAAATGTTTTCAGATTTTATATATATATATATATATATATATATATATATATATATATATATATATATATATATATATATATATAGCCCTTTAATTGCTGACATCTTAATTTACATTACATAAACAAAAAAAGCAAAAATTATGCAAAAGGGTGGACGATATCGAGAATGCCTCTGGTCAAGAAAATAGGGAGCCTCCATACAAAGAAGGGACAGCGAAAAAAGTTACTAAGTTTAAAAATGACATTAACAAACAAAAACTTCCAAAATCCGTTAACTCCTCCCTTCTGATTCTGATTTTCTGGTACTTGAATATTAGGGGTGAACAACCCTACTTGTTAAAGCTAGGCTCATGAACAAGTTTGGGCCGAGTCATTTGCTTAACGAGTCGAGCTGGAGTTCATGAGTCAACTCGTTCAAATAGTCGAGTTGAGTTCGAGCTCAACACGTAACTGTCAAGTTGAGCTTGAGCCCTAATCGAGTTTGTCAAGCCTTAATCATGTCGATATATTCAAACAAGTTTACTAGTTTGTAGAGCTTTAATCGAGTCGAGCTCGAGCTCAACACGTAACGATGAATATCAATTCTATTCAAACGAGTTTGTTGAACTTTAATCGAGACGAACTCGAGCTCAATATGTAACGACAAATATCAATTCTATTCAAAAGAGTTTGTCGAGCCTTAATCGAGGCGAGCTCGAGCTCAATACGTAACGACAAATATCAATTCTATTCAAAAGAGTTTGTCGAGCCTTAATCGAGGTGAGCTCGAGCTCAACACGCAACTACTGATCGGATATAAAATTATTTTTTTGAATATAAAATATATGTTTAATAATAAAATATATATTATTAATAAAATAAAATAATATTTACAAGTTATTGGGTCGAATCGAGCCCCTGTTGGCCCAATGACCAAGCCTACTCGGCAAATCTAAGTTCGAGTATCCGCTATTAGTAGCCATAGAGCAAGAAAAAAGCACACATAACCCTTATTATGAGAAGGAGAGAGAGAGGGGGAGGGAGAGAGGTAGTGTGCCTAAAAGCATAGGAATCAAACTGATGATAGATCATCTACCTGCCAACCAACCCGGCCAACTATATATACTAAGCAGCTTAGATCAAAAATATGAGAGAGGGAGATACCCTTACCGTATGGTACTACCAAGTGAAAGGAGAAAAACAATACCACCAATATGGAAGCAGAAGTCATCTTGTTGAGAAAAAAGAAAGAAAACTCAAAAGAAAGGTAGTAATAGCAGAAAGGAGGAGTAGATTCTCTAGTACTGGTTGCTGTGTGATATCTGCTGCTATCGGTAGGCACATATTTATATACGCCAACCTTCAAGTGGTTCTAATGGTGGAGTCAATCAGAGGACGCCGTGTCAAGGTCGGCCATAAGAAACCCCCAATCAAGGCGAGGTTTTGTTTGTACATGTAGGAAGCCGGCGTGAGTCGGACTTGGCCAAATTATAAGTCGTCGTAATTTGAAGGAGTTTGAGTTTAGTTTGAATAGGGATGGCAGATGAAAGTAAGCATATTGCTGTTATTTTAAGTCTAACAAATCAAGTTGGAAGCAGGAGCTCCGCTGTCGTGATTCAAAACCACCAAGTGCTAATTTCCACAATTATTTTCAATCCCTAGAATTGGTATATTCAGTTTCAACCGGCCAGACGGACGTACCACATTTGCTGTTATGGACCAAGGGCGAAGTCAAGGGGGGCCTGCATGGGCTTAAGCCTCACCGCAATTTTTTTTTTTTAAATTACGTGTGAATTTAAAAAAAAGAAATTACTTGTTTTATATAAAAATTTTAAAAAATAAATATTTCTGCTCGTGTTAAAATTTAGACACTTTATTCGATCCCCTCATAAAACAAATTTATGAACCATGCACTTCCCTTGCTCCAAAATTTCACTTCTCGTCTCCACTCCAAAAGCAGGCCTTCGTTCCCATTCATTTTGCTTGGGAACGTTGTCTCATAACAATCACCTTTTGGAGCCTTTTCTAACAAGGGTCACAAATTTTTGTTAAAAATTGCCAAATAAGAACTTAATATAAATTTTTGTTAAACCTAAGAAACAGAGAACATCGAATGCAATTTTTTTCCCGATAGTATTCAATTGTATTCTCGCCCTTTTCGGTTGCGTCAGCTGCTCATAATAAACCATCCAAGTTATTGATGAAGATCGTAGCGAAAAAATTGCAAGTTATATCTTTTTTATTTTTATTGCCAGGTTAAAAAAGATTCCCTTAATGCCTCTTTCACGGCTTTTATGAAAATAAGCTCATATATTATGAAAAATAAAAATGTCAAGTAAAAAAGAACCCTCTTCTAAGAATATAGGCAAACGGTATGCTTGAAAATGAAATTTCTCTCATTCGAGAACGGGTAAGCATTTAGTTTAGTGATATAAAGATTAGAATAAAGTTGCAATGAGCGACATTTTTTTATTTTCAAGTTAACGAAAGAAACATTCGAAGCCCTTATAATTTGATAGTCTTTGTGAAATGTAAATATGGGGAAAAAAACGAAAGGACAACCTTCTTTTACAGTTATACATGCCCAAAACATAGTCCATGAAAATAAAAATTTCTCGAACACTTAAAAGTGAAATGGTATGCCTTTCACATGCATCACTCATGGTTGGCTGCCAAACTTTTAGGTCACATGCGTCCAATGTTATGAGCTTCTCTTCTCCAATAAGGAAGGCAAACATCCATGCATAGACAAAAAAATAAGTACTATATTTCAAAAATTACCTGAAAATACCTGCCAACAATAAAAAATCTATCTAGCTACAACATATTTGAAATATATATTATATTATTTTCCCATACTATTTTGACTGATAAAGTCTTTCTTCTTTTTCTTTTTTAAGGTTTCCAAAGTTTCTATGGTAAAGACAAGCTGTCACGTTTTGTGAAATTAAGCACAAAAAAGGCTACCTACAAGTCTTGCAAAAGGGCAAAGAAGCCTTCCACAAAGCCTAAACCGCCATGGCAGCTTCCCTCGGTCCACCGATGGCCCGCTGCTAAGAATAGGGCTGCCCAAAGAGTTGAACTCACGGTTAAAACCTTGACTCATGGTGAACTTGTTTATAACGAGCCAAGCTCAAGTTTAGATTTATGTTCGAAATGTTAAATGAGTCGTTAGAAGTCGACTCCTTTAAACCCTATTCGGCTCAATCACATAAATGTGTAATGAATGAAAACTTTTCTATTCCTAAGTTTTTCTTTTGACAATATTCGAATGCAAAGTACGTGCATTCTTTGTTTGGATGCTCATTCACATATACAGTTGAATTAATTAAAAAAAACCAATTAGACAACCTAACGAGTTAAACAAATGAGACGTTTCAAGTCAATCGAAACAGGTCCAATGAGTTAAGTGAGTTGAGCTGGATGCTGTATTGTAGAGTCGAACTTGAGCCTCTTCTATGGACCTCGACCTTAACCTAACTCATGTGCAGCTCTAGCTAAGAACCAGCTTAGCTGGAGCTTAACAATAATTTCCCTGAGCATTAATGACTGAACCTATTTTGGCATTTTTTGCGTCAAGGGTATTTTAGCCGTATAAGAGACCCATACGCTTTCACGGATCCAAAAGCTTTCTCGAAAAAGATGTGTTGTACATGCAAATGTGTGTACATACAAACAAAAATCGATAAACTTTATTTTGACACCTGTTAAAATTTTTAAATTATAGTTTAATCTCTGCAACGCACAATTCTGATGACAAGTAGTAAAAAAAAATCAGGGATTCTTTGTCTCCAACCGTTGTCAACATCCGAGCTGCCACAGTTGAAACTAAGACTGGATTTTATTTGGAAGGGGATGGCAGATAAACCAAATAAAGAAGCTCGCCTTTCCAAGGAACCAGCAGAAAAAACAAATGGAGCGGCTGCTCTTGTGGTAGAGACAATCAGGTGATGCGTGCATGTTGGAAAGTCTACAGTGTTTGTTTGGTTGGTCTTCACGTAGATGCAAGTGTCGACTCAATGTCTTGTGATCTCATCATCTTACGCAGGTCAGGTTAACACAGTTCGTTTTCTAGGTTAACATCTCTTTCTCTCTCTCTCTCTTGTGTGTGTGTGTGTGTTATCTCGCTCTCTTGCGTGGGTGAGTTCTTGAATCTATTATTCTACTCATTCCTTTCAAATTTCATAAAATTAAATTTCAAAGCACGCCTAATTACTTTTAATTTCTTATATTATGTTACAATGTCAGTATCTAAGTCTTGCACTATTAATCAATGGAAACTATTTAACAGTTAACACTAGGCTGTTTTTAACTTCAGCTTAGATAATATGATAAAGAATATATAAGTTAGTTTGTTTAGCTTTCTTTACTACTTCCAGTAATTTAACGTATGATTTATTACAACCCAAATAACTTAGCTTCACTATTCACATTTAAAACAATTGTGGGATTTTATTAAAATGTGGAAACTTCCTCAAGAAAACTAATTGCATTAATAAAGTCGTTCGTATTTTTGTTTTATTTTTTAGATAGTAAAATGGTACAAAATTCACTTATTTAACAATGAAATACTCTTACCGTTATTTTGATTGATCATAGAAGTGTCTCAACATTATAACATTAATGTTCAGTATATGTTGTTTACTATGCCAACTTTTTAGGTGTTCTCTTGAAGTTTTCTACTAAACTTAAAAATAAAGAGAGAATCTCCAATCACATAAAATGCCAATTTTTCCAAACTGTTGTACAAATTACAATTGTTCTGAAAGACTGGTAGGAAATTTAAGTTCCATAGTTAATTCCAATGCAAGAAAATATCCAAGCGAAAAAGGTCAGACAATAAATAACATAGTTGAACTAAACCTGATGAACTTAGACTTGGATAATCTGCCTTTCAAGTAACTGATATCTGGAAAATTGGAAATGTTTAAGCCTAACTGAAGCTAGACTTATGTGAACTAACTCCGAAGATGGACATACGCACAGCTATGGTGTATAATGACCAGAATACCCTTTATAAAATGAAAAAGAAAGGTGTTGAAAACGGGCAAAATATATATATATTTATATATATATATAAAGTAAAAAAAGACTAAACAACATACTTCATGACCAGAATACCCACTTTTTTTTTTTTTTTAGGGGTGTATATTTGCTGAGTGAACACCTGACCATGAAGATAGATCAGGTTCATCGGGTGGCCACCGTCTTTGCTCAAACCAGGGCACTAACGCACTTCGAAATATAGGCCTCTGTAGCTATTCTGGTTTGAATACCTTGCTCTGACTTGAGGGGCGTGGTTTGAAGTGCAGCTTGCGTTTAACATGTTATATCTTCATGTACACAGTTATATTGACAGCTTATTGCATTAGAAGTTGGTTATTTATTTTAGTTAATGTCATACTCACTAAGAACCTGTTTTTTTCAAATGTGAAAAAAATGCAATAAATTAATTTGTCATTGAAAACTTAAAGTATTTAGATTGATATCGAGCATAAAGAACGAATGATGTGATTATGAATTATGAAAAGGAGAAAACACCCCTTTAAACCTTATTCTAAAGCTTGATCTAGATCAAAAAAATGTTTGTTCCGGCAACATACAAATACTGATTTCGATTCTATCTACGCCGAAGTGCTCAGCAAAGACTTTCAACTATTTCAAGTACTTACGTGTGAATTGGTAGTAAGCATGAAGTGAGAAAATCATGATATATTTTTGAAATATAATTTGCATTAGGCTCACACTTGCATCTTGACTTGGGTTTGATGTTGAGACCCACATTCAGGTTCAGTATCCAAGGAAAATTCTAGAATATGGATCCAGATACGGTTGTAAAATTTGGATTATGAATTGATATCCAGGACCTGAAGTGTGAATAATGGATCTAGACCTACAAAAGTAGATCAAATTTGGGACTTGCATGTGAGATCTAGACATGAAAATAAGACTTGGATATATGATGTTGATCAGAAATATGAAATAGAGATCTGAAAATATCATGGACCTAGACCTAGCTTGAGTTAGGGTAGGTGGGTTCAAGCTGTATGACATGGATTGGACCTGGGTCAAGTTCAGTTTTTGAAAAGGTAGGTTCAGACCTAGACTAGGCATAGGCTCAGCCTAGGTGTTGTGTTAGAAATTTCCAAATTTAATGGGAAATTGGGGTAGGTTGAGCCTAGGTTCAGGCCTACCATGTCCATACAATTTTCAAAAAGCTAATGTAGGTTCATGTGGCTCTTAAGTTAGGTTCTATGAAAAATATATGTATGGTGACAAATGACCAAAATACTTTTTGTGTGTGATTTTGTGTTAAAACGGGTCCAAATTATGAGATGGACTTGAACTAAGGCTCTATAATCAATTAAAATCATCAAAGGATGGTAAATGTGACGTATACCTTATATTTATGTAGAAAATATGTCCTAAAAAAGAAATGAACATTTTGCCCTTTTGATGAATTTTCTCCATCTAACTAAACCAACATGTGGCCAGGCTCTCAAATAGGCTCTTGTTAAAATATTGTTTAAAAAATCATCTCAAATTGTTCTAAAAACCAAAAACAAATTTTTACCAGGTCGTATGTGGCGCATTTATAATGGAAAATCATGGAAGCTCACAAAAATCATATTTTCAAGAAATTTTCATAGGTAGAGCTTAGGATGCTTGGAAAAGCTACTTACTTGTAAAGACATGCTAAAAATTAGAGAAATTTGCTTTAATTTTGCAAAGTTGAGCTAGGCGGCAATTTACGGTGTGTAACAAATACTAGGAATGAGCTGGATTGATCTCAAATAGGAGTGAATGAACTCAAACTGAACAATGGGAGTATTGACTTACATATGATAAACATGAACGTAGTGGGACTTTAGCTCACTCTTGTGGGTTGAGCTCAAACTAAGTTTAAACCCTAAAAAATAAGAGAGAGAAAACACACGAAACTGAATTGAATTCAAACTAGGATAAATGAATTCAAACCAAATTAAAGGAAGTTTGTCTTATACATGATAAACATGGTCATAGCTTAATTTTAGCTCAGTCTTTTGAGTTGATCTCAAATTCAATTCAAACACCTGAAAACAAAAGAGAAAAAGTCTCAATGGAAATCTGCTAGTTAGTATATAATTGAAACTTCGGGCTGGGTGACTGAAATCAATGAAACCAAACTTTCTCTTTATTAGGTAAACTTGTTTTGACTTGGTTGAGCTGAAGATCATAGTTTCATGTTTTGGGAACTGATTTGGGCTATAGAGAACTGGCTTTAGACTGGGATAACCCTGGTTAGCCTAATTACTCAAATGTTAGGTAATTCTTAGAAATCTGATGAATAATTTCTACTTCTAGGTACAAGGCTGGGATGCAGGGGAAAAATGATAATTTTTAGCTTGGCCGACCTAGGTGATCTGAGTCTAAGTGCTCAATGCTGGTGTGAGAAGTGCCTGTTTAACTCAGAAATGGCTCATTTGTTCTCAAAACTTGGTTTTCAAAATCAAAATGAAAGTCTCATGGTGAAGCGTAAAATGGTCATTTGAACTTAAAAAAATTCAGATCTGGAGCAGGACTAGGTTGAGGCAAAGATCGATATATTTTTTCATGTGTCAGTTCCACACTTGGAACAGGATTATAATGGTTTGTAATTGATGTGCTTGATGCATGTGATTTACAGTTTTGCTGCTTGAAGTGTTATCTCTAGCAACCTGTTGGAAATTTTTTTGTAATGTTGAAAGGTAGACTCTCTCTCTCTCTCTCTCTCTCTCTCTCTCTCTCTCTGAAATCATAATATCAAAGCAAAATCTTAAGGGTTATCTTTCAAAGCTTGATTCCAACACTAATGTCTGCGAATGCGTGAATCTCTGGATATGGCCTCACACTTAACATAATTTAATTTGCACACCTGCTTATACACGTTGCTTTGAACTAGTAGCGGAGCTACAAAATTTGGTTGAGGGGCATTGACTAGTCTCATTGGCTTAATTAGTGGGTCTAGTGGTGGAGCTGCAAAATTTTGGTTGAGGGGCATTGACCTGGATGTCTACAGGGCACTGATGGTAGAGGAGTGGCAGAATCTGGTGTGGCACAATAACGCTCGCCCTCATGCCAAGTGGTTCCTCTACTTGGTAGTTGCTCATTATTGATCAAAAAATTATATATTTTTATATTTTTCAAATTATGTAGTTGAAATAAGCTGATTCTTAGAAGTGTCTAGAACAATAAAGCTCATCCGATGGGAGGCATGCTGAATCAAATCAGTTACAGATATTTTCAAATGGTTAATTGTATATTGTGGATCTTGTAACAAATTGAAATTCTCATGTTTATATAAAATAATGAAGTTGAATTTTCGCCTTGATCCATGCTTGCTCTCTCTCTCTCTCTATCTCGTTATTAGTTGCGATTGATTCTGCCTTTTTCAAACTTGCTTTGGGATACTATACTATTGTTTTGCACCACCCGGTTTTTTTGTTAATTTCAAGGTATCAGAGCCATGACTTCTACAAGATCTCAAAATCAGCCTTCACCATAAGCATCAAAGCCCTTGTTGGAGGCTTTCCATGATCTCAGCAAGGCAGACATGATTAACCCCCTTTTTTTGCATCATGCAGTCAATTTCAGGAGCCATATTG
>JAANDH010002320.1:0-12477 GCA_011799765.1 Nymphaea thermarum | reverse complement strand
AAATCTGATATGCTGCTAATTCAACTAAAATATTCTACTTTCATGTACATTGAAATACGTTGTATTTCACAGTTTACTGTCTCTTGTTTATTTGAGGAAACATAGATGTTTAAAAGTGAGTATGTTTGTTGATGCCAGTCTAGTAGTTATGTCTTAGCTTCACGTCATTATTATTTATGCAGCCTCCTTGGTGTAAATAGTGTTCATTGAAGTGCTTTTCAATTCATTCTTGGTGCCAACTGCAGCTATTTAAATTGCGTTCTTTCTCTAATCATTAACCATGTTTTCTGGAACTTTTCTAAAGATGTGGAGTTAATGTGCACCTTTCCTCTTGTTGAATGCAACATTTGGTGTTCTTTATAACAGCATCATGTTTATGGCTCCTGGGTTTGTTTAATCCATATTCACCAATTTTGTTCTTGCCGAGGTTTTTCTCAGGAGTTTTCTTGAGATGGTTTTTCTCTGAAAAATATCAAGAAAATCTCAGAAAATTTAATGGTTGAAGAAGCAAGGGACAAAAAACAGTGATGAGATGATAGCCTTCCAAGCATTTTCTTGCAAAAATTGTAAAACCCAAGTGATTCTTTTTATTTTTTGAAACATAAAAGAAATAGAAAAAGGTCACATGCTTAAAAATATTAATGGTCTTTTTTGAAAGTCATGGGAATTAGGGATATTTTGGGATAATAGCATGATATTTTTGTTTATCCTGATAGTTTGCTGATATTGACTGGTCGGGAAGTTGTATGATATGAAGACAATTGCAAAATATTGGACATGCTTGTGACTACAGCTCAATCTTGAGGTTATTTTTTATTATGGTTCAAGTAAGTAGCAGATTTTTCTTTTCCTAAAATCAACAAGACATTCGTCATTTGGTTTTGAAGTATTTTCACAGGCTATTGCTCCTTAGTGGAAGCATAGTCTTCATTGCTTCCTTCTGAGAAGTATAACCATTTTTAGGTTATCGGTAGATTCCATGGTCGTTTGATTCTCTCTATAATTTTTTAGTTCATTTGATTAACTTATGTTTGTATCATTGAATTCAAGGAACCTTCCATTTGTTTATTTCTTGCTTTGTAGTCACATGCTTTGTGGTTATTAGTTCAGGAAGTCCAAATATTCACACACACACACACACACACACACACACACACACACACAGAGAGAGAGAGAGAGAGAGAGACCTGCGTATGTGATGTGTGTGTGCAGTCACGTTTATGTGTATGTCTCTAACTTTCTATCTGTTTCTGTCTATTGATTCTATTTGTGCATGTAAACATGGGTCCTGACTGGATATTGAAAAAAAAAATTGTGTCCTGATACTACCTTCGGAATTTGCTCCTCATGAACAGGATGTTTGTAAGAAGATAATGTCATTCATGCAACAGCAGAAGGATGCTTTTTGTATAGTCTCAGCAAATGGATCGATATCTAACGCAAGTCTTCGCCAACCAGCAATGACAGGAGGGACTATAACATATGAGGTGGAATCCCTTCATAAACTTTGCTTGTATGATGTATTGCATAACTTCATTTACTGTCATGTCATGAACTTGACTTTATGATATATTTATCTTATGCCTACTGCTTTTTGTTTGTTTGCCATCCATCTGTTAGAAACTAAAGTTGAAGCTCATTTCTTCCAAGTTATCAAAATTCCATCTTTATAAATGTTGTCGCTCCTGCTGCATAACATAGCTTAGGTTCACAGTTGATGAAATGAATGGCTTGTAGCTAAACAAGTTATGCAGAGAATGAGAGAAAAATCAATAGAAGGTCTAGAGAATAGGTGCACTTATGATGAGATATGCATTCGTTTCTTTAACATGCATAGTCTCATATCTAAGCCAAAAAATAAAGCCAGCACAATGAAATCACCCGAACTGAAGCATGAATAATAGGTGCTTCTCTTTCATGTTCCCTGCTTCCAGGTAGGGCATCTCCCCATGGACTTGAAATTCATTTAGTGGTTACATATGATCGAAACTGCACTTGGAGTATTGATAACCTTCTCGGCATCGAGCAACATCACAGGGCGTGATGAGCAGACATCTAATAGATGTGAGGGAGACAATAAATTGTACAAAATGGTTTGTGTATCCTGACGGTTCAAAAATGACTTGGATTCTGGATGGCCAGTTTAGACCATAGTCTTTCACCATTCTTTTCTGATTGACTGCACAAGTTGTGCTAACATTCTAGCAACAGTTTAGCTCTTAACCAATTAGTTTAACCTTTAAACTATCTTAAGTCTTAGAAAAATCAATCATTTATTTGGATTAGCCCGAACATGCAAAATCACATCTATATGGTTTTTTTTCTTTGTTCCCCATATGAGTACATATTGTCTGGTGGGTCTACAACCTACACAGGAGTCAATATTACACTGGGTTGGGCTGGCGTTCTAAGGGTGTACAAGGGTTTGATGAGCTCAAGCTGGCTCGCCTGGATATGATACCAGAGTTTGCAGTGCAAGTACCAGGCCCGAGATGGACTTGATATTCAGCAGCTTGTAATATTCTGAGCTCTTATCCACCCCTAAGCCTGCACACCCTGGTGAGGAGTGATTTGTGCAACAGAGGGAATTTATAAGGCCACTATGAACTTATCGAGAGATTTATTACAAAATCAAAATCAGGGTTGACATTCTAACGTGCACAGTGATTTGAAACTCAGCATCTCTGTCTCCCTTTGGACTGCCTCAGTAATGCATTCTATTACTTCTCAAAACTAAGAACAATTCTCTCTCTTTTTCTGCCTTTATGCATGCCTTGGAATACGTTACTAATGCATTCTACTACTCGTCAACTCTACGAAAAAATTGTTTCTTATTAATGCATTTTAAGACGTCAAAATAAGAAAACAACCTGCTCTCCCTCCTCTTCTCTGCATCTGTTGGGAGTACCTTACTAATGCAGTCTACCTACTTGTCAAAACTAATGTCAGTTTGTTCCCTATTTACTGTTGGGAAATACCTTATTAATGCACTATTTACTTGACAAAACTAAGAAAAATTTTCCTTAAATTTTTTTAGCTTTTGCAAAATATTTTGATTTTCCTATCTGTGCAAGTCGAAATATGAAAAGCATCTGTGGGAAGTAACTTAGTAATGCGTTCTGTTATTTTGTCAAAAGACTCGAAACTAAGAACAGTTTATCCTTATTTAAATTCTTAACTCTTGTGAAGTATTCATTTCAATTTTTTTCCTGTGCAAGTTAAAGGATGTAAAGTGACAAATCAAGCTATTGTAAGATTTATTGCCATGTTAAGAAATGCCTTACATTGCCCGAATCTGAATGAAGCAAAAGGCAAAGACTCAAATGAATATGTCCGTTTGAATTATAGATTCTGCTCACTTTCCAAATTCTTAACGTTTAACTCAAATTGATGTGAATAAAACAAAGATAACAGAAAATGCCACTTTCATGTGTATAGTATCAACCCAAAGATTGCATCCTTCCCCCTTATTTGCATTAGACATGGGATTTGATCTTACAGTCTTCCACCATTAAATGATCCTGGCCAGGGTATCCTGAACTATCCAAGCTGAACTGAGCTAGGATGCTGTTGGAGGTGCTACATTATTTGATTGATTTACCGCACAGTATAAGATCTTTACAGGTTTTTTTTTTTTAATTTGCTTATAAATTTTCTGTATTTTTCATTTTGAATCTTTCTCTTAGAGTATTTTGAAATTTCCTTGACAATAAATGTGAAACTTAAACTATTATGAGGTGCTCGATTCTTCTTTCAACTTTTAACATGCTTACATGGTTATATTTAGGGCCAATTTGAGATCATGTCACTATCAGGGTCTTTTTTACATGCTGAAATTGGTGGAGCATCATCAAGAACTGGTGGACTTAGTGTTTGTTTATCTGGAGCAGATGGCCGCATTGTTGGGGGTGGTGTTGGTGGTCCGTTGATTGCTGCCAGCCCTGTCCAGGTACTGCAACCAAGATGGAATTCTAATTTCATTCCACATAAACATCTTTTGGTTGGTCCTAACTTACTGATATTTACAGATCATTATTTGTTCCTTTGTAATTGACGGGGAGAAGGATATTGACCAAGCTGAAAAAACTGATAGTTCAGTCGTTAAGTCGCCTCCATGCTTTCCAGGGTCATCGATCACTCCCGTGAGCTTGAGACCAATGTCTGACTCAAAAATTCTCGGTAGGGGGAATGGCCAAGATATGATTGAATGTGGATCTATGTTCCAAGCACCACACATGGTTAGTCCTCGGTTGACTTGTTGGAGTGGCCATATGAATCTGGATGGTAAATTTCCAAGTAAGTATTAATTACTTTTCGTTGCCTCTGTTCTTTTTTTTCTTCCCCTGTTCCCGGAAGCAAGTTAATAGTAGCATATTTTACTCTATAGTGGTTCATGTAGGTCTACAGTATCTGTGTTATACTATACTGAGGCGGTTTAATATTCATGATGGTTTTTGAGCTATCTTGCATCCATTTTTAATGGCCTGTAAATTGCTTGTTTTATGCATTAGGTTTCTATGATAGTTACAGTCTTCATGGTTTCTTTTTTCTTCTATAGGTTTTGCCGGAAGGGCTGGTCATGAACAGTCTCCTAATGCTGGACCTAACCATTTGCCACACTAGACAGGAACTGCAAAACTTGCAAACCAAATTGAGGCATATATTTCCGTGAGATTCAAGATGACATTAATAGCTTAATTACTCTGTACAGATTTTTGACATACGGAGCCTATGTTTCATTTTTTTTTTTTTTTGCTCCATGATCAGCGATTTTATTTGTTCAAAGATTCCATTACATCCACCAGAACTCACAAGTTTATCTTCCACCATGTTGGATGCTTGACAGTTTTATTTAGATGCAACTCAAGTTCTCCCTTTGGTGCAGTTTCACTTCCATGTGTCTTACCCTGGGTCTTTCACATGTACATGACAATATGCTGGATGTAGTTGGTCATTGAATCTATGTTTATCTCTTGGTGAATGCTGAAGCTTGACTATGATCTAATGGGGGAGGATAACTTTTGGCAAATTGTAGATCTGAGAGGAATCCACCGTGATTCTTGAAGAAGCTTTTTCAATGACGAGCATTTGTTTGTGGTCAGTTAGTGTTGAAGTTTTTCCGACAGGGTATTTTGGCCAGAGGTCATAAATCCAGCAATGTTATCCTCGAAAACTACGATGATCGGCTCTCCGCCAATAGTTGATATTCCTGGTTGTCAAGACTCATTGTTTTTGGGACCTGGAGGATTTTTTGCAACTTCAAACTGAAAAAAGATAGATTATGATTCTTCTTTTCTTGTTTGTCGATTTTCATGGGCTTTTCCCCGTAAGTGTAATAAAGGAAGGTGCACATGCACGGCTGCTGCACAGTGCGACGGGAACATACTTCGGCGAAGTTTTGGACTTTTCCATGAAATGACCTTGGGTTATTTTTCTTCTGAATCGGAAAGATTTTTTCTGAGGGAAAATAATCATTATAGATTTGTTGGTTAAAATCTTATAGTCAGGTAATATCTTATCTTTATCTTTTAGATTCATTTAAATCTATTAAGTAGAAGTTTCCTAACGTCAAGTTTTAAGTTGTATAAATCACAAGGCAATATCTTATCAGCTGAAACGATATTCAATACGGGTCCTGAAAAATTAATATTTTTTTTTGTTTTTCGTAAATATTTTGAAAGGTTTATTGCACTATGAAAAAATGGTGGGACGTTGTTACCAATATTATTGACTGCCCCTAGATGTCAATAGTGTAACAACAATGTTTTCAAAATATGATTTAGAATCTTAGATTGATGCTGATCTTTCATAGGATTGAGAGGATTGTACAGGTTGGCAACGTAAGCAAAGAACAGAACAGACTATTAATTAGTTGTTTATAATTTCTTTCTCACTGATCAATGGCAACATTTTCATTTTCAGTGTTTTTGTTCTCTTCCATCAAGCGCCTGGAAACATAATCCACAATAAATTTCCTCACTCATCAAACGATGGCAAAAATCTTTTGCTGGAAAATTTCTTAATCCCAATCATTTTAAATCGAGTAAACTTGTCATGGACAGAAATTATAGGAAAATTCTTCCCATCAAATGCCCCCTCAACTGTACAATCCTCTCAAGTAATAACAAGGGAAAACTTCGATAACCGACTGATTCTGGGGATTTAATTAAAAGCTATTATTTGCTAAACCAGTTTTCACACTGGCAAGATTAGATTTATCAAGAAAATAAAAGAACAAGTTTATTACGCGTGCAGTTGATAAATCTAATCTTGCCAGTGTGAAAACTGGTTTAGCAAATAATAGCTTTTAATTAAATCCCCAGAATCAGTCGGTTATCGAAGTTTTCCCTTGTTATTACTTGAGAGGATTGTACAGTTGAGGGGGCATTTGATGGGAAGAATTTTCCTATAATTTCTGTCCATGACAAGTTTACTCGATTTAAAATGATTGGGATTAAGAAATTTTCCAGCAAAAGATTTTTGCCATCGTTTGATGAGTGAGGAAATTTATTGTGGATTATGTTTCCAGGCGCTTGATGGAAGAGAACAAAAACACTGAAAATGAAAATGTTGCCATTGATCAGTGAGAAAGAAATTATAAACAACTAATTAATAGTCTGTTCTGTTCTTTGCTTACGTTGCCAACCTGTACAATCCTCTCAATCCTATGAAAGATCAGCATCAATCTAAGATTCTAAATCATATTTTGAAAACATTGTTGTTACACTATTGACATCTAGGGGCAGTCAATAATATTGGTAACAACGTCCCACCATTTTTTCATAGTGCAATAAACCTTTCAAAATATTTACGAAAAACAAAAAAAAATATTAATTTTTCAGGACCCGTATTGAATATCGTTTCAGCTGATAAGATATTGCCTTGTGATTTATACAACTTAAAACTTGACGTTAGGAAACTTCTACTTAATAGATTTAAATGAATCTAAAAGATAAAGATAAGATATTACCTGACTATAAGATTTTAACCAACAAATCTATAATGATTATTTTCCCTCAGAAAAAATCTTTCCGATTCAGAAGAAAAATAACCCAAGGTCATTTCATGGAAAAGTCCAAAACTTCGCCGAAGTATGTTCCCGTCGCACTGTGCAGCAGCCGTGCATGTGCACCTTCCTTTATTACACTTACGGGGAAAAGCCCATGAAAATCGACAAACAAGAAAAGAAGAATCATAATCTATCTTTTTTCAGTTTGAAGTTGCAAAAAATCCTCCAGGTCCCAAAAACAATGAGTCTTGACAACCAGGAATATCAACTATTGGCGGAGAGCCGATCATCGTAGTTTTCGAGGATAACATTGCTGGATTTATGACCTCTGGCCAAAATACCCTGTCGGAAAAACTTCAACACTAACTGACCACAAACAAATGCTCGTCATTGAAAAAGCTTCTTCAAGAATCACGGTGGATTCCTCTCAGATCTACAATTTGCCAAAAGTTATCCTCCCCCATTAGATCATAGTCAAGCTTCAGCATTCACCAAGAGATAAACATAGATTCAATGACCAACTACATCCAGCATATTGTCATGTACATGTGAAAGACCCAGGGTAAGACACATGGAAGTGAAACTGCACCAAAGGGAGAACTTGAGTTGCATCTAAATAAAACTGTCAAGCATCCAACATGGTGGAAGATAAACTTGTGAGTTCTGGTGGATGTAATGGAATCTTTGAACAAATAAAATCGCTGATCATGGAGCAAAAAAAAAAAAAAATGAAACATAGGCTCCGTATGTCAAAAATCTGTACAGAGTAATTAAGCTATTAATGTCATCTTGAATCTCACGGAAATATATGCCTCAATTTGGTTTGCAAGTTTTGCAGTTCCTGTCTAGTGTGGCAAATGGTTAGGTCCAGCATTAGGAGACTGTTCATGACCAGCCCTTCCGGCAAAACCTATAGAAGAAAAAAGAAACCATGAAGACTGTAACTATCATAGAAACCTAATGCATAAAACAAGCAATTTACAGGCCATTAAAAATGGATGCAAGATAGCTCAAAAACCATCATGAATATTAAACCGCCTCAGTATAGTATAACACAGATACTGTAGACCTACATGAACCACTATAGAGTAAAATATGCTACTATTAACTTGCTTCCGGGAACAGGGGAAGAAAAAAAAGAACAGAGGCAACGAAAAGTAATTAATACTTACTTGGAAATTTACCATCCAGATTCATATGGCCACTCCAACAAGTCAACCGAGGACTAACCATGTGTGGTGCTTGGAACATAGATCCACATTCAATCATATCTTGGCCATTCCCCCTACCGAGAATTTTTGAGTCAGACATTGGTCTCAAGCTCACGGGAGTGATCGATGACCCTGGAAAGCATGGAGGCGACTTAACGACTGAACTATCAGTTTTTTCAGCTTGGTCAATATCCTTCTCCCCGTCAATTACAAAGGAACAAATAATGATCTGTAAATATCAGTAAGTTAGGACCAACCAAAAGATGTTTATGTGGAATGAAATTAGAATTCCATCTTGGTTGCAGTACCTGGACAGGGCTGGCAGCAATCAACGGACCACCAACACCACCCCCAACAATGCGGCCATCTGCTCCAGATAAACAAACACTAAGTCCACCAGTTCTTGATGATGCTCCACCAATTTCAGCATGTAAAAAAGACCCTGATAGTGACATGATCTCAAATTGGCCCTAAATATAACCATGTAAGCATGTTAAAAGTTGAAAGAAGAATCGAGCACCTCATAATAGTTTAAGTTTCACATTTATTGTCAAGGAAATTTCAAAATACTCTAAGAGAAAGATTCAAAATGAAAAATACAGAAAATTTATAAGCAAATTAAAAAAAAAAAACCTGTAAAGATCTTATACTGTGCGGTAAATCAATCAAATAATGTAGCACCTCCAACAGCATCCTAGCTCAGTTCAGCTTGGATAGTTCAGGATACCCTGGCCAGGATCATTTAATGGTGGAAGACTGTAAGATCAAATCCCATGTCTAATGCAAATAAGGGGGAAGGATGCAATCTTTGGGTTGATACTATACACATGAAAGTGGCATTTTCTGTTATCTTTGTTTTATTCACATCAATTTGAGTTAAACGTTAAGAATTTGGAAAGTGAGCAGAATCTATAATTCAAACGGACATATTCATTTGAGTCTTTGCCTTTTGCTTCATTCAGATTCGGGCAATGTAAGGCATTTCTTAACATGGCAATAAATCTTACAATAGCTTGATTTGTCACTTTACATCCTTTAACTTGCACAGGAAAAAAATTGAAATGAATACTTCACAAGAGTTAAGAATTTAAATAAGGATAAACTGTTCTTAGTTTCGAGTCTTTTGACAAAATAACAGAACGCATTACTAAGTTACTTCCCACAGATGCTTTTCATATTTCGACTTGCACAGATAGGAAAATCAAAATATTTTGCAAAAGCTAAAAAAATTTAAGGAAAATTTTTCTTAGTTTTGTCAAGTAAATAGTGCATTAATAAGGTATTTCCCAACAGTAAATAGGGAACAAACTGACATTAGTTTTGACAAGTAGGTAGACTGCATTAGTAAGGTACTCCCAACAGATGCAGAGAAGAGGAGGGAGAGCAGGTTGTTTTCTTATTTTGACGTCTTAAAATGCATTAATAAGAAACAATTTTTTCGTAGAGTTGACGAGTAGTAGAATGCATTAGTAACGTATTCCAAGGCATGCATAAAGGCAGAAAAAGAGAGAGAATTGTTCTTAGTTTTGAGAAGTAATAGAATGCATTACTGAGGCAGTCCAAAGGGAGACAGAGATGCTGAGTTTCAAATCACTGTGCACGTTAGAATGTCAACCCTGATTTTGATTTTGTAATAAATCTCTCGATAAGTTCATAGTGGCCTTATAAATTCCCTCTGTTGCACAAATCACTCCTCACCAGGGTGTGCAGGCTTAGGGGTGGATAAGAGCTCAGAATATTACAAGCTGCTGAATATCAAGTCCATCTCGGGCCTGGTACTTGCACTGCAAACTCTGGTATCATATCCAGGCGAGCCAGCTTGAGCTCATCAAACCCTTGTACACCCTTAGAACGCCAGCCCAACCCAGTGTAATATTGACTCCTGTGTAGGTTGTAGACCCACCAGACAATATGTACTCATATGGGGAACAAAGAAAAAAAACCATATAGATGTGATTTTGCATGTTCGGGCTAATCCAAATAAATGATTGATTTTTCTAAGACTTAAGATAGTTTAAAGGTTAAACTAATTGGTTAAGAGCTAAACTGTTGCTAGAATGTTAGCACAACTTGTGCAGTCAATCAGAAAAGAATGGTGAAAGACTATGGTCTAAACTGGCCATCCAGAATCCAAGTCATTTTTGAACCGTCAGGATACACAAACCATTTTGTACAATTTATTGTCTCCCTCACATCTATTAGATGTCTGCTCATCACGCCCTGTGATGTTGCTCGATGCCGAGAAGGTTATCAATACTCCAAGTGCAGTTTCGATCATATGTAACCACTAAATGAATTTCAAGTCCATGGGGAGATGCCCTACCTGGAAGCAGGGAACATGAAAGAGAAGCACCTATTATTCATGCTTCAGTTCGGGTGATTTCATTGTGCTGGCTTTATTTTTTGGCTTAGATATGAGACTATGCATGTTAAAGAAACGAATGCATATCTCATCATAAGTGCACCTATTCTCTAGACCTTCTATTGATTTTTCTCTCATTCTCTGCATAACTTGTTTAGCTACAAGCCATTCATTTCATCAACTGTGAACCTAAGCTATGTTATGCAGCAGGAGCGACAACATTTATAAAGATGGAATTTTGATAACTTGGAAGAAATGAGCTTCAACTTTAGTTTCTAACAGATGGATGGCAAACAAACAAAAAGCAGTAGGCATAAGATAAATATATCATAAAGTCAAGTTCATGACATGACAGTAAATGAAGTTATGCAATACATCATACAAGCAAAGTTTATGAAGGGATTCCACCTCATATGTTATAGTCCCTCCTGTCATTGCTGGTTGGCGAAGACTTGCGTTAGATATCGATCCATTTGCTGAGACTATACAAAAAGCATCCTTCTGCTGTTGCATGAATGACATTATCTTCTTACAAACATCCTGTTCATGAGGAGCAAATTCCGAAGGTAGTATCAGGACACAATTTTTTTTTTCAATATCCAGTCAGGACCCATGTTTACATGCACAAATAGAATCAATAGACAGAAACAGATAGAAAGTTAGAGACATACACATAAACGTGACTGCACACACACATCACATACGCAGGTCTCTCTCTCTCTCTCTCTCTCTGTGTGTGTGTGTGTGTGTGTGTGTGTGTGTGTGTGTGTGAATATTTGGACTTCCTGAACTAATAACCACAAAGCATGTGACTACAAAGCAAGAAATAAACAAATGGAAGGTTCCTTGAATTCAATGATACAAACATAAGTTAATCAAATGAACTAAAAAATTATAGAGAGAATCAAACGACCATGGAATCTACCGATAACCTAAAAATGGTTATACTTCTCAGAAGGAAGCAATGAAGACTATGCTTCCACTAAGGAGCAATAGCCTGTGAAAATACTTCAAAACCAAATGACGAATGTCTTGTTGATTTTAGGAAAAGAAAAATCTGCTACTTACTTGAACCATAATAAAAAATAACCTCAAGATTGAGCTGTAGTCACAAGCATGTCCAATATTTTGCAATTGTCTTCATATCATACAACTTCCCGACCAGTCAATATCAGCAAACTATCAGGATAAACAAAAATATCATGCTATTATCCCAAAATATCCCTAATTCCCATGACTTTCAAAAAAGACCATTAATATTTTTAAGCATGTGACCTTTTTCTATTTCTTTTATGTTTCAAAAAATAAAAAGAATCACTTGGGTTTTACAATTTTTGCAAGAAAATGCTTGGAAGGCTATCATCTCATCACTGTTTTTTGTCCCTTGCTTCTTCAACCATTAAATTTTCTGAGATTTTCTTGATATTTTTCAGAGAAAAACCATCTCAAGAAAACTCCTGAGAAAAACCTCGGCAAGAACAAAATTGGTGAATATGGATTAAACAAACCCAGGAGCCATAAACATGATGCTGTTATAAAGAACACCAAATGTTGCATTCAACAAGAGGAAAGGTGCACATTAACTCCACATCTTTAGAAAAGTTCCAGAAAACATGGTTAATGATTAGAGAAAGAACGCAATTTAAATAGCTGCAGTTGGCACCAAGAATGAATTGAAAAGCACTTCAATGAACACTATTTACACCAAGGAGGCTGCATAAATAATAATGACGTGAAGCTAAGACATAACTACTAGACTGGCATCAACAAACATACTCACTTTTAAACATCTATGTTTCCTCAAATAAACAAGAGACAGTAAACTGTGAAATACAACGTATTTCAATGTACATGAAAGTAGAATATTTTAGTTGAATTAGCAGCATATCAGATTT
>JAANDH010002319.1:0-10679 GCA_011799765.1 Nymphaea thermarum | reverse complement strand
ATATATATGCTCCAGCTTGAGGGGGAGTGTTAAAGAGTGTTTTTGAAATATTAGAAAGTTAGAGAGGTGGTCTTTAAATACTTTCTTATAGTAGTTGGACTGTTTTCGTAAAGTTTGTACAGCCAACCCTAATCTCTTTAAAAGGAGATTAGGGTCACGTTAATAGATGAACTCTTTGGCTCTCTCTCTCTCTCTCTCTTTCTCTCTCTCTCGTCCTCTCCTTTCCCCAACATCTCTCTCTCGTCTCTTTCAATCTGTAACAAAACCAACCGTCCATTTGCTTTGGTTCACTCTGATGTTTGGGGTCCTTCGGGAGTACCCACTTGTCGTGGTTTTCATTATTTCATGACTCTTATTGATGACTACTCTCGGTGTACGTTCGTGTATTTGTTGAAAGAACGTAGTGAAGTTCCCGGCATTGTCAAAAACTTTGTTGCATTTGTTGAAACTCAATTCCAAACCTTTGTTCAGGCCTTCCGTACTGACAATGCCCGAGAGTATGTCTCTCAATCCCTTGATGACTTCTTGCGAAGCAAGGGTATTATTCATGAAACATCCTGTAGCTACACCCCTCCTCAGAATGGCGTGGCTGAAAGGAAGAACCGTCATTTGTTAAATGTCACCTGGGCCATTATGTTTCAACGTCATGTCCCTAAGAGGTACTGGGGTGACGCACTTCTCACTAGTGCTCATCTTATTAACCGTATGCTCACTCGTGTGTTGAATGGTTATTCCTCTTATTCTGTGTTGTGGCCTACTCAGAATCTCTGGCCTTTGACCCATCGGGTGTTTGGGTGTGTTTGTTTTGTCCATGATCATAGTCCCACTCTCAAGAAACTTGATCCTCGGTCCACCAAAGCAGTCTTTTCGGGGTATTCCTCCACCCAGAAGGGATACAAGTGTGTTGATCCTAGCACTTCCAAAGTATATGTCTCCAGGGATGTTACCTTTCATGAACATGAGGCATACTTTCCTGCGAATCCTCTTCAGGAGGAGTGTCTAGGTGACAGAAGGGAAGAGTATTCTTCGCATCAGTTGATTCATTTCATGATCTAGGTGACAGAAGGGAAGAGTATTCTTCGCATCAGTTGATTCATTTCATGAATTTCTTGGATTATACGGCTAGTTCTCCGAGTGTGGAAGACACAGTCAGTGAGGATAGAGACAGTCAAATGGAGGGGGGCCTTGTGGAAGAACAATCTCGTGATCATTTGTTTGGTCAGGTTTATAACAGGAAGATGAAGGATGTGGTGGAGGACGTTGATGTTACCAATCCCAATCTTGTGAGCTCCCCAGATGATCCAAGTCCAATGAATGAAGAGCTTCCCATAGCCCTGCACAAGGGCACCAGGTCATGTACTTCTCATCATATTCAGAGATTTGTTTTGTATGCAAAACTCAGTAAATACTATAAGTGCTTTATTACTTCTTTGTCTATGGCTGTTATTCCCAGGTCAGTGGAAGATGCCAAGGAGGATCCTAAATGGCTACAGGCCATGACAGAGGAGATGAACACCCTGGCAAAGAACAATACGTGGGAGGTTGTTGATATTCCCAAGGGAACTCACTTAGTTGGTTCCAAGTGGGTGTTTACTGTGAAGTACAAACCTTATGGCACTGTAGAACGCTATAAAGCTTGTCTCGTCGCAAAGGGGTTTAGCCAGAAATATGGGATTGACTATCTTGAGACGTTTGCTCCTGTTGCTAAACTGAAGACAGTAAGAGTCATCTTAGCTCTTGCAGTGCAAAAGAAGTGGAGCATGGACCAACTTGATGTCAAGAACGCCTTCTTGAATGGTCACCTTGAGGAAGAAGTCTATATGAGCATGCCACCTGGATATGCTCAGAACGGGAAATGTTGCTATCTCAAGAAAGCCTTATATGGTCTCAAGCAGTCCCCTAGAGCGTGGTTTGAAAGACTAAGGGTTGTAATGAAGACTAATGGATATGAACAGGGAAATGGTGATCACACCCTCTTCATCAAGCAGAGAAATGGTCTGGTGAGCTTCCTACTTGTATATGTTGATGATATGATTGTCACAGGTGATGACGAAGAAGAAAAGAGGAAGATGAAGGAAACGTTAGCTGCTGAATTCGATCTCAAAGATCTGGGTAAATTAAGGTATTTTTTGGGAATTGAGATCGCACGATCTGAGACTAGACTTATTATGAGCCAAAGAAAATACACTTTGGATCTTCTAAAAGAGACAGGTAGTCTGGGATGCAGGCCCTTTCTTACTCCAATGGAGTCTGGCACAAGGATAAGTATCAAAACTGGGACGATCTTGGATGAGGAAGGAAAAGGGAGGTATCAGCGGCTAGTTGGTAAACTTATTTATCTCACTCTTACTCGTCCGGATATTACGTATGTTGTGGGTGTGTTAAGTCAGTTTATGCATGCCCCTACTGATTGTCATTGGAAAAGTGTTGAAAGAGTATTGGGATACTTAAAGAATGACCCAGGGAAAGGACTGCTCTACACTCGACAAAATCAACTCAGCATTGAAGGATACTCTGACGCCGACTGGGCAGGATGCACAGATACTAGAAGGTCTACCACAGGATACTGCATCTTTCTTGGAGGTAACCTGGTGGTATGGAGAAGTAAAAGACAAGAAGTTTGTTCCAGGTCCAGTGCTGAGGCTGAATACTCTTCTAGCAGATATTGGGGTTAAAATGGAAGAGAAGATGAGGATGTATTGTGACAACAAGTCGGCTATTAACTTGGCAAACAATCATGTCCTGCATGACAGAACCAAACATGTGGAGATCGATCGCCACTTCATACGGGAACGCATTGATTCAAAGGAGTTGATTGTGCCATATATGAAGTCTGAAGATCAAATCGCAGATGTGTTAACCAAAGGATTATGTACATCTTCATTTGAAAAGAATGTTAGCAAGCTTGGCATGTTTGACATGTATGCCAAGCTTGAGGGGGAGTGTTAGAATATCATGTATAAGGGTACCGGGTCTGGATATGGACCCGGTCCCATGGGCGCGGGTACCAAGAGTGGCTCGGTACCCTAGGTGGGTCTCCCTCTTATATAATCTCACTTATGGTGTAATTGTTGATTAAGTAGAATAAGACTTTCTCTCTCCTAGGGTTGCGGTTGTGCACCTAGGTAGAGCTTCTCCGTGGTTTTTCACCTCTTTGAGGTTTTCCACGTATATTGTGTGTCTCTTTTCCTTCTCCCTATCTCGTTACGTGTTTCTACACATCACAAGGCCTGACATATCACATGTTGTACATGTCATAAGTCAGTTTCAACAAAGACCCACTTCTGTACACATGGGAGCCGCATTGAGGATTGTTCGATATGGCAAACACACTATCACTAAGGGACTTTTTCTATCCTCCTCATCAAACTTTAATATGATTGCATATACTGATGTTGATTGGGGTGGAGATCCTAATAATAGGCATTACACCACCGGTTTTTGTGTTTTTCTAGGTGACTCTTATTTTGTGGAGATGCAAAAAACAAAATAAAGTTTCTCTATCTTCAACTGAAGCAGAGTATCGTGCCATGACCACCACCACCATGGAGATTGTATGGTTAAAAAGCTTATTGAAGGACATTGGAATTGACTTAAATGAAGCCACCAAGCTCTGCTGCAAAAATAAAAGTGTCATCTATATTGCTAGCAATCATACTTTTCATAAAAGGACAAAGCATATTGAAATGGATTGTCACTATGTGAGAGAAGAATATCTTAGTCGAACAATCGATATATCCTTTGTCCCTTCCAAATATCAACTTGGAGATTTCTCCACCAAGGCACTTGCTTCAGCACAATTTCAGTTTCTTCTTGGCAAACTTTCGGTGATCACACCGTAAATTTGAGGGGGGGTGTTAGAAATTAAGGACTAGACATCATGTAAGTATACATATATATATTTCATATATACTATCATACATTTAGTTTCATGTATGATTTGTATATATAAATATATATATGTATGCATAGGTGTTTATGTAGTTTATTTTATTTTTATGTACCCTTTTTTATTTTTTTTTCTCTTTTTCTGTTTTTACCTTTTTTTTATTGTAAAAGGGGAACTAGCTGTTGGACCAGCTTCCAATGGCTAGATTTCTAGCCGTTGGAGCTGGCCCAACAGCCAACTCCTCCTTCTTTCCCCCTTTCTTTGCTCTATAAATAAGGGACTGCTGTCCCTTGTTTTGCTTAAGGCTTTTAGGCCTCTCTTGTGTATTCTTCTCTTGAGATTAATATATTTGGTATCTTCTCCTCAAGTTTGAGGTTTGGCTTTGTATTACCTATTGAAGTTGTTGGGATCTTCAAGAGTGTATCTCTTGAAGCATTTGCATTCTCAAGATCGAGCCTGATTTACATAGAAGAGAGAGGGCCACTGGAGTCTCCAACAGCTAGCTGTGTTTTATAGAGATGAACAAAAATAAAAGGAAACAAAAAGAAATCACATGGAAAAAAAGAATAAAAAAGATTCAAAAGATTAGAAAAATAAAAGAAGATGCAAAGATGGAATTACAAAAATAACCCTGATATAGATTACAGATTTCTAACAGGTGGAACCACTGCAATTGACATATAAGCAATTTATGGCGATGAGGGGACCTTGATTTATTGGATGAGGCAGCCCAAACATCATGGAAGATTACATCCATGAGGTGGAGCGAATTTTTGAACTTCTCAATGTGCTGAAAGAAAACAAACTATAGCACATACTTACTGAAGGGTGATGTAGAAAGATGATGGTGGTCAGTTTGCTCCATCTGATTTGTGAAGCAACTGCATATCTTGTATGCAATTCACTGGTGCATTTTCTGCAGGTTATTATTTTTTTTTTTTTGGGTCCTCTGTAGTTTTCTAAAGGTAAATGTAAACAGGACCAGATATTTACTTTGTATAAAGGTCTTTGTACATATATTATGTATACAATGACAACTAACAATTTAGTTGGTGTCATATGTTTTCTGTGGTTTGGTTAGTGTTATTGAATCTGTCACCAACATTTGTGTCCCTCATCCATTTAAAGAAAAAAAAAGTGTAAAAATTTGGAATATGGCAGGTTCTGCAAGCTTGACCTAGCAGTATGTTAACTATTGACTGCATACCTTGAAACCTTCAATTGCAGACACGAGCTAAGGAATTCATCTAAATCAGTTACTGTTTTATAGTCTGATCTAAACCAAATCCAAAAGCTGATCTGATCCTGATTTAGTTAGAACTTAGAACCAACCTGGAAGAAGTTTGTCAAATGAAGATTTGGGTCGGATCAGAAATCCAGAATTTGAACTGCTCAGAAATTGTTTCACATTGATCTGCATAAAAACTCAGCCACAATCTGAACTGAATTGATAATCAATCAGAACTCATCCAATCTGAACATAACCCTGGAACCGCTACATTGTGAAACCCAGAATTATTGTGGTGACCTGCAGGTATAGCAACTGGTACCTAAAAAATTCTACTTTGAATTGAGTTGGCCAACTGAAATATATCATAATTAGTCTTTCGAATTTATGAAGCTATGTCTGCTTTCATTTATTTTTTGTAAAAGAGATGTAAATTCTGACTTTGTTAATGTGTTAAGGTGAGATTTGGTTTGTTTAGCTGTAACAGCTTTAGGTGTTTCTCTTGCTATACCCAAAATAAATCGTCTAGAAAATTGGGTTGTTGCACTTTGAACTTTGAAGTACTTGAAGCTAATTATCCATTGCAAAGCAAAAAGGAGGAAGAACAAATTTTATGTCAAGGAGAGTGCAAAACTTCGGTTCACAGACCAAAAATGATAATATGTCTCCATATACATCTACCTCTTTAACTAGCCTCTCGCCCATCTTGTCAACACCATCAAATGTCAATCTTGAATAATTGGATTTACTACCTACCATAACATCCAAAGAATCAAATCAATTTAATAGGTTGGAGCATTAGCATGCATGGAGTAATTAGAAAAATAAAAGTACAGTTGAGTGAATCAACTACCACACATAAACGTCCTTATATCTTTCCACAACCTCCTTTTAGACAACTAGAGATGCATATAATAAAGAAGATAGGTAAATTGAAAAACCAACAAAGCCTGGCTTAGCAAATCTACAAGCTTATTTCACAGAAAGTAAAAAACAAAAATATAACAGTAAAATAGATGAAGTTATCCATACAGCAATAGAAGCCCAAAACCAAAATTATAAATTCTAGGGGAAGCAGCTCTATGGATCCCATGGCTTCTCGCTCTTGGCCTCACCTATGCAGCCTTAATGATCGTTCAACTACTGCGGGACAATAAGCACAGTATCCAACAAGTTGGTTACTTAACCCACTACAGACAGGCTTGCATATGAAGTTTAAACTTCTCCTCATAAAAGTTGTGCCCAACCCAACGTGACTATGAAAGGTGAAGCTCAGGTAATGGCTGCACTTTCAAAGGTAGTAAGTTTGAGGATTTAAAACTCTGCATTGGGAAAAAACTAATAGAAACATAAATTTTTAGGAACTTCTTTTGCAAAAGACCCTAAGGCTCTTTAGTTCTTCTAACTGCAAGGCCATAGTCTATGTCACACGAGTGCAGATGCAGTTGTGAAGTGGATGTAGTGTGATTTCAAAAAGCTTGGGTGCAAAAATGTGTCCGAGTGTGTGTAAATACATATTTAGCTGTGTTGAATGAAAATGAAGTTGACAAAGAATAATCATTAAGAAACAGTTAAGACAACTATATATAAAAAAAAAAAAGGTTGCTAGTTCGCTGTTAGCAATTGCTAATCACTAAGGTAGTGCATTCAATTGAAGTTGTTGACGGATCTTATGGTTTGGGTCCGGGTCTGACCCGGTCCAGTATGTCCTAATTAGGGCATACTTATATCATTGTAACCCTATTCTTAAGAGTGAATGAAAATCTTAAGAGAGAGAGAGTCTAGTGGCTAGTGGGCGCCAACTCCTCGTCCGTGGTTTTTTCCCTCTTGTTGAGGGTTTTTCCACGTTACATCATGTTCATCTTTTCTCGTCTTCCTCTATTTTGTGTTTCAACATGGTATCAGAGCCGTGAAGTTCCGGCGTTACTGGTTGGTCTTTTGAGTTTGTTCGTGTTGGAGGAGGAATCGCCCGGCACTGTTCATCGCCCGACGGAGTCCTTCCCGTGCCTGGCACTGTTCATCGCCCGACGCACGACCGGCATTGTTCATTGCCCGATGCCTGTGCCCGACGCACGTGCAAGGAGCCTCGCCCGTCGCCTGTGCCCGACGCACGCCCCCCACCCAACGCCGCCCGGCCTCTGCCTCCGTCAGGCTCCGGCGATCCTCGTCGATTTTTTCCGGCGCCAGACGCACGACGTCTGCCTCTGCCTGGTTCCGCCCCTTCTTGCCGCCACTGTCTCTTTATCGCCGGTGAGGTTCCGGTGTTCCCCTGTCCAGCGACCTATTTCTGCTGGCTGCTTCCTGTCGCCTGCACTTTGCCCGCTGCTACCGGTTATCTTCCCCCCTTCACCGTCTGCTTTGTCGAGGCTGTTGTTTCGCTGCTGTTGTTCCCTGCCGTTTTTGCTCTCTTTGTCGCGCCGGTCTATCACTATGGCAGCCTCTTCCTCATCGACCGTCAATCAAACTGAAATCGGGGTTGTCAGAACTGATAATATTCCCATGCAGGTCATTAATCTTCGCCTCACAAAGGAGAACTATTTCTCGTGGTCGCCTGCTATGACTATGGTGATTGCTGGCCGCGGTCGAATGGCCTATATCGATGGGAGCAACCCTGAACCAGCAAGAACAAATGGTGTGTGGCACACTTGGTTCCTTGAGGATAATCAAGTGAAAACTTGGATTGTCAACTCCATCTCCGCCGAGATTCATCCCCTAATCCTTCGGAAGAAGACTGCAAGAGACATGTGGGTGGTCTTAGAGCAAATGTATGGCCAAAAGAAAACGGCAATTCGTACTTACCAAATAATGAAGACTGTCTATGGCCTTCGACAAGGGAACTCTTCTGTTGCAGATTACTATGGGGCTTTGAAAGCCAAGTGGGAAGAGCTTGACTATCATTCTGATATTCCTTGGCATTGTCCCCAAGATCAGGCGCTTCATGTCGCCCAGGAATGGGAAAACAGGGTGTTCCTCTTTTTAGCTGGTTTAAATGATGAGTTTGAAGGTGTTAGAAGCCAGATTCTGAATTCAGGAAAAGTGTCCAGTATTGAGAATGTGTACTCCTGTGTTGAAGCGGAAGAACAGAGAAGGCTGGTTACAAATGAAGGCAAGAGGGATCTTGTGCCCTATCATGAGAGATCCGCTCTTGTGAGTCGTGGTCCTGGAGGCCCGACTAGACCTCTTCGCAGATGCACTCACTGCAAAAAGACGGGTCATACCGTGGATTATTGTTGGGATCTTCATCCAGAGAAGAAAGGAAACAAAGCGAGGCCTTCTATTGGGAAGACGCCTGTGTCTGAGGTGTCCAAATCTAGTGGAGAAAAACTCTCCATTTCGGCTGATCAGATTCGTGAACTGAGGGCCTACTTGGGCCGGATCGATGTCAACCAGGTTGAGACATCAGAGGAGACTAAGGCTAATCATGCTCTTGCAGTTGTTGGCGATAAAGGTAACTCTTCTGTGGGGGAATGGATTGTGGATAGTGGTGCTACTCACCACATGACAGGTAATCCAAAATTGTTTCATGAGTATAAGTTATCTTCGGGAAGGGAACGTGTTTCTCACGCAGATGGTTCCTCTACCTGTGTGGTAGGCGAAGGGACTCTGTCCTTGTTGGACAAATTTCATGTGCGGCGCGCATTACATGTCCCCCAGTTTCCCTTAAATCCCTTGTCAATCAGTAGACTTACTAAAGAATTGAATTGTGAACTCCTTTTTTCTGCCAATCGCTGTGTTTTGCAGGACTTGGTGACAGGGAAGAGGATTGGGATTGGTTTGGCTTCTGATGGCTTATATTGTCTTCCCATACGTGTGGCTATGGCTCTTATGACAGCGATCCGCAAGACAGATAAACGAAGAGAAGATTGTCTTCAGTCCTTCTTGTACTGGCATGAACGTTTTGAGCATTTACCTTTTGGGATTTTGAAAGCTCACGAAGGTAGCAATAAGGGCAGCAAATGGAAGCTGTATAGGAGACAGCCACACAGAGAGCAGAAACGACCAACACAGAGCGATGGTGGTAGCGGCAATCGCAGCACGGAGGCGATGAAAGCAACACTGAACCACGACACAATTGAATGCCTGAATGCTGAAGCTCCACGGCGATAAGATGATCACCACCAGAACTTCACAGTGGTAGCAAACAGTCCTGGACTACCAACGGCTATGTAACATGGGTACGTCTCCAAAGGAGACGTACCCTACCGGTACCGATACTATACTGGTACTGGTACCGGTACGAGGTCGGGTACGCCTCTGGTACGGCGTTGACCGTACCGGATACGGTCAACGTACCGGAGGCATACCGACCCTTTTTCGGACACGGTCAAACTTGACCGGGTCCAAATTTGTCTTTTTTTTATGAAAAAATGCATGTCCGTGACTGAGTGTCGAGCACCGCCGCTGAGTCCTCCGAAAACCGCCGCCGAACCACCCTCGCCAGCTTCTTGTTAACTATTTGCAACCAGCCAACCATGAATAAGTTTTAAAGGGATGAAATTTTTCATCCACTTTCGATACAGGACTAAATGGAGTGCAATTGAGAAATACAGGACTAAATGGAGTGCTCCAGATCCAATTCCATGGTAATAAAAAATATTAAAAATTCAGAAAAATCTAAAAAATTCAGAAAAAATCTAAAAAAATCCGAAAAAACTAGTAAAAATCAGAAAAAATATAAAAAATCAGAAACAAATTCAGAAAAAATCAGAAAAATTCAGTAAAAATACATAAAAATGTAAAATAAATCCGAAAAAACTAGTAAAAATCAGAAAAATTCAAGAAAAATGTATTTAAAAGAACACCCTTAGCATTTTGTTATTGTTTAAAAAATTTTGATATATATATATATATATATATGTCCGTGTGTACGGCCGTACCCCCGTACCCACGTTTTTTGAAAATGGTCCGTACCTGTACCCGTACCGGTACCCGCACCCGTACCCGTACCTATGTGACATAGACCAACGGTAATAGGGAACAACAAGGAGAGCAGTTGTGCAAGAGCTGTAGCAAGCAAGGCAGTGGTGGCGTCCACTAGCACAGCCCAAAAGAACAGTCCAGCAATGACACACCCGACAACAGATGAAGGCAGCAGCGCTGGGCGGAACAGGTGACGACAACCAGAATCTCACGGACACCGGAACTCCACGGCAAGGCCAAGGGAAGCGTCGGGCAATGCCAATAGAGAACTCCACGCCCGTCGGAAACCTCAAGCACAACTAGCGACGACCGTCCAATGGCTAGCAATGGTAGGCAACAGAGCAGTAGGTGTCGGGCCTTCACCGGAACTCGCGGTGCCAAAGAGGGGCAAACGGCAAGAAAATGGCGACTACAGAGTTGGTGGCGGCGACGGCAGCGGAGGCGTGTTAAGAAATATGATTTTTTATTGTTGTTATCTCTTAATTAGGTATTATCTTAGTTAAGAGTTAATTTAGGATTAGTTAGGAATTAGTTTAGGATTTAGTTTATTTCTTTCTTTTCTCTTTATTTTTTATTTTTTATTTTTTATTTTTTATTTTTTTTATTTTTTTATTATTTCTGCCAAACTAGCCGTTGGCAGTT